>PVKN010010227.1:0-22882 GCA_004027915.1 Capromys pilorides
CAAAAACCTCCCCCAAATGTTATACTTCATAAATACATTTTAGAGGCACTGTTTCATACAATCACTTAGGCTTGTTTTCATATAACCACTTAGAACTCTAACTCCTTTATTCTAATATACTGTGTGATGATGTTCATTAGATGTATAATCCAGACACCTTAATACACATCAAGCAATAAGCACTTATTAAATAAATGAAATATAGTCTCAAGTTTGTTTCTATTAAAGTCTGATAAATATAATACTTACCGATTTATCTTTTAGGTTTAATTGTCCAATCAGCTTTCTATCATCTCCAGGATCTATCAGCTCTCCACCCACAAAGAGCTCAATTTTTGTATGGGCTACATTGGCTTTAATGCGATTAAGAATACATCGTCGAACTGAACCAATTGTATCATTGGTATGAGACCATACTTCCAAGTCATCCACCTGTCTGCCCTGGTTTGGAAATCGAACTATAAAAGAGAGGTGTTTACCACGGAAAGCTCTGGTAGGAGGAAAAAGGAAAACATCAATTTAGCACTTTCAAATCTTGTTTCAAAGCTGGCAATTTAACATTGAGTATTTTTTATTAAACAAGAGGAATTTAAATGAAAGACTAATAATAGTACTCTGAAAATTAAATTGCTTTCAAAAACTGTATTATAAATAAGCTTCAGAACAAAATGATCACATTCCATTATTTTCTTTGTATCTGACTATAAAGAACATGAATCTAGAAATTCACATAACATTTTGTTAGTTTTTATGCCACACAAGCCCAACTCACTAAGACTATTTGTAAATCTGTTCTGAAAAATTCTTAGTATCAAAATCCATATCAAACTGTATCTAGCCGAGCGTGATGGCACACACCTGTAATCTCGGCACTTGGGAGGCTGAGGCAGGAGGATCGGTGCGAGTTCAAAATCAGCCTGGGCTACAAAAGTGAGCACAAGGCCAGCTTGAGCTGCATAGTGAGATCCCCACCTCCAAAAAACCAAGCCAAAACCATATCTGTAACGTCAAATTCTTTTAGGTAACATACAAAACAGGAATCATGAGAAACAATTCTATATAATTACATTAACAGAACTTTTAACAGTGAAAAACCTATGGTACTTTGCATAAACATCTCTAAACTATAAATGTCGTTTGAAGTATTCAACCGTGTATAACCTTTAGAGAAATGTTATTAGACCATTTAAAAATATTTTTTGCTATATTATTTATCTGTTCTGTAGAGATACAAAACTAGTATCTTAAGAAGTGGAGAACAATAAACAAAGCCCAGGGATCTTGATGGCTCTTTGATTGTCTCCTCCCTTGCTTGGGATGTTAGTGGTTCTCTCCTCCCCTCATCTTCTTACTTAACGTTTGTGTGAGCCTAGCATTAGACAAACAGTGAAGGTCAACAGAGATTATAGTCTTTCTTAACTGAAGTAATTATGCACAAGAGCACATTCCTTAGCCTGTCCTTGAGTACTCAATAAAAGTAAGATGCTTCTGTGGGTTGGGGCTCACTCTGACAGACAGATCTCAGTGAGACCTCTGAGCTGAATTCATCGGGTCTTGTCGTTTCTTTCGGCACTGACTCATAACATACAACATTGTTCAAGCAACTTTTAAGGATTCCAACTACAATACTCTCTGGCTGGTACTATTACTACTGTGAATGAATTGCATCAAAATAAAAACACTTTAATTGCAAAGTATCACTGTGATACTGAGCCATGTCAAAAGCAAAAAATGAAAAAGCAGAGAAAATTGGACTTAATGACTTGTCAAAAAGCTGAAATTTTAATCAGGCCCTAAAAGAAATGTCAAATTATTAAAAGGATTCTGTAAGATACAAATAATAATTAAAAAAAAAAATTTTTTTTTGTATTTTAGGGAAGGGTCTACAGGGTGTTCAGGGTCTCACTACTAGATCGAACTTGCAGTGATCTGCCTGTTTACATCCTCCCAAGAGCTGGGATTACAGGTGTGTGACACTGCTATCTTGGTGCGCCCCGAGAGTAGGGCAGGCACAGCAGGCCTGGGGAATCAAGTCCGGGCCCCTGTGCCTGCTTGCAGGCGCTTTAATCTGTTGAGCTATTTGACCAGCCCTACAAATAATAATTTTAATGGGTGAGATTATAACATTTTTAAATAAGAATGATTTGTTCCTCGCTGTCCTTTTACCTACACAGATTCATCATTTTAAAGCAAAATGAAATGGTCAGGAAAATACCAGATGATTAAGAACTTGCACCAGCTAATGAGTTATTCACAAACCTTGACATAGGTAGAATGGTTCTTTCTTCATGATAATCACTGTCACATTCATTTATATATTCTCTTAAAACAGTTAATACTCGAACCATTCGAACAGCTTCCTGTCTTGCACAATTAATACTGTCTTTGTCACCATCCAAAACACACAATGTGTCATAAGAAGCTTTTAAACGATCAAAGCAAGACTGAATGAAGTCTTCGTGGATCACCACCTAAATAGGTCAAATAAAGATAGTTCAAGTTGCTTTTAAATGCAAAAATATGTAACATTAATCCCACCAGATAGCAATGAGTAATTCAATGATAGTTCTCAATTTTTTTTTTTGGCTGGCTCAGGCTGCCTTATGGGCATGTCTGGAAAGGCACCTGGAACTGGGGACTAAATAGTGGTCCACTGGGCCCGACTGGATTGGCCCAAGTCTGCACTTAAACAACTGAGCTAACCTGCAAGACTCCCTAATTTTTTTTTATTTAGTACAGGATCCACAGGATTCGCTACACAGATCGTGATCCTCCTGTCTCAGCCTCCCCAGCGCTGGGATTATAGGTGTGCGGCACCATCCCTAGTTTTGGTGGCAGCACAGTATACTCGGGGTTCTGAAGCCAGCATGGCATACAGTACTAGGGATTGAATCCAGTCCTTGTGCTTACTAGGTAGACACTTACACCCCAGAGCTATCTCCCCAGTCAAAGTTTTAATGTGCAATGATCCTCACCTGATTGACCTGCAGCCTTGGGCCAAGGTTTGTATATATCTCTTTAAGGAGATCTATAGCTCTGCTGGCAATATCATCATTACTCTGAATCACCACCTAGATTTAGAAAAGAGTAAATGTTAATCCCTTTAAGAAATGCCTTCAGTTGGGGATTTATATTCAACCAACATCCTTTAGTTAATTTTAATATACTATTCAATAACATAATTGTAACCTGATTTTGATAATCAAGTAAAATTGAGAAAACTGGAAAAGAAAAAATAGAAAATGTAAGTTGAGAAAAATACAAGAACGAAAAGACATTTTTACTAAGGCTAAAGTATGCCTTGATCAGTACTGTTTAATGTCGTATTTTAACATTCTGATAACCATGCTGTGAGGTGTTCAAGGAGGAAATCAAGTTAGAAGGGAATAGGAGATTTTATGAAATAGCATATATGGCTATCTTTCCTATCCTCAGTTGCTACACATTTTTATCATTCATCTAATTACACCAGTGGTTTTCAAACTATGTTCAGAATTCTAGGACTCAGAAGTGTTTTAAGGCTAATCCCTATAAGAGGAGGGAAAGGTACCA
The DNA here is from genome assembly GCA_004027915.1 of Capromys pilorides. Taxonomy (NCBI): domain Eukaryota; kingdom Metazoa; phylum Chordata; class Mammalia; order Rodentia; family Capromyidae; genus Capromys; species Capromys pilorides. The sequence goes on from PVKN010010227.1 coordinate 3,553, forward strand.
AACACTGGGACATGGGAACAAGAACAACAACAACAGAAAAGCTTCCTTTCCTTATTCATCATGGCATTTTGGACTGAGAAACTTTTATTTTATTGTATTTTTTTTTTTTATATTGTGGCTGGCTCAGTCTGCCCTGGGGGTGGGGCTGGTGCAGCATGTGGTGCCGGGGATTGAAGTGCGGTCCTGCAATTGCCTGAGCTTGCCTAAGCAAGCACTTTAGACCACTGAGCCATCTTACTGGCCCCTGGACTGAGTAACTTTTAAAAAGGGCTTCAACTACAGTAAGCCAACCTATGAACATACAAACTGCAAACTTTCAGATAAAAACAGACCTAAAGTGCTGGGCGTGGTAGCGCACCCCTATAATTCCAGCACTTGGGAGGCTGAGGCAGGAGGATCAATGCAAGTTGGAGACCAGCCTGGGCTACAAAAGTGAGCTCAAGGCCAGCCTGAACTGTACAGTGAGGCCTTGTCTCAAAGAAAAAAAAAAAGAAAAAAAATCTAAAGTCATGAATATTCACACTTGTGAACAAATTGTGTAAGTGGTTTACATGTCTGCCAGAAATTATCTTAGTTGTGCTGCTGTGTGCTTACCATAGGATGTGATAGTGTACAGTGGTATAGTGCTCAGAGTCTATGATGTTCAGATGCAAGAGAAAAAGTAGTGGTAATGTAGAGTGAAACGCTACAAGCATAAAGCAACAACCATGGAAACCAAAGTGAAAATAATTGATTGGATAGAGGCAAAAAGACAGTAGATGACACTCGGTTCTAATAACATGAGTCATTCAACCATTGGAGCAATTTTAAAGAACAAGGAATCAACGGAACATGTCAAGTTTGCTGTGACAATAAAGTCAATAATAATATTCAAAATACATGTAAAGCGATGAAAGGAGACGGGGAAAATTCTTGGTGTATAAATACACAACCAGCATCAACGTCAAGTCCCACTCAGCTTAATGCTTACTCAAGAGAAAGCTAAATATCTGTAGAAGACTTCAAAAAAATGGTGAACAGGGTGCCATCTTTTACTGTCAGCAATAGAAATTGGAGGTTTTTTGGGAAGACAGTATTTCATCGTGCAGCTGGCCTCAGCCTCGTACCTCAGACCTCAAGTGCTGGGATTTCAGACAATTCCTGTGAGTCACCATGCACAGGTGCTATGCATGGCTTAATGATAGTTTAAAAAACAATAATTTATTTACAATTGTACTGTACCATCACTTTAAGGTAACTGTAAAAGTTTATATTATTTTTGTGTGCTTTCAGAAAAATGCTTTAAATTGTGTATTGAATCAAAGGTGTGCAAGACTTACTTTGTTGGACTACAAACCACACTTATGTTCCCCTGGAACAGAACTTGTTCATAAGCTGGGGAATTACTACATTAAATTTGTGTGTGCATGAGTGTGCGCATTAGAGATGAACTCTGGGGGCTGGGAAGATAGCTCAGTAGAATAAGTGTTTGCGTGGCAAGCGCAAGGTCCCGAGTTCAATCCCCAGTACCGCAGAAAACAAACAAACAAACAAACAAACAAACAATTTAGAGATGAAGTCTGGGCATCAGGTGTGCCTAAGCACATGCTACGCCAAACCTTACTACTTTAAAAACATTGAAAACCATTCATTTAAGTAGTTTTAAATACTCAAAAAATGCCTCACTAACTTAAATAGGGATTCTTGGAAGATCTGTAAGACTGGCACACTCCTGAACATATCTGAATCTGAATACATGCATTTTAAAACCAGAGAACAGGAACACTAGCAGTAAAACAAAGGATATCAAGAGAAATCCTTTGAATGACAAATGACATAAGATAAACACGAACAATTATCACCTGAGATGCCTAAGTCAAGCAACAGAACAGAATATACATATACTTTACATGAAAAGTTGCAATTCCTTACCTACTAAAATAACTACATCAGATAGAATGTTTACAGTTCCTACATTTGACTTACCCGCCAAAGATAGTCTAATCCTATCAACTCCAAATCATCCATCATATAGGCTCTCCGTTTTGCAACTAGTTTTCCTTCTCGACAATTCACAGCTTTGAAGAATCGCTCAAAACATTTCATTCCATTTTCAGTTAACAGGGAAGGATCCAGCTGAAGCACATTACTTTCAAAGAAGTCCTTATTAATATCAGGATCTAAGTCTGGTTCATCCCCCATCAATTTGGAATACCACTTAAAACAGGCTTCACGATCACAAAGGTAAACTGCATTCTCAGCTAAGCATTTCCATATTTGTTTTGCTTGAGGGGCACACAACCATAGTTGGCCATCCTTCAATAAAAACCTTGGGAAAAACATAAAAAATGAGCAATTAGATTTACATAAGTTTTATTCTGAAAGATAATCTGTATATGCATAAAACAAAACTTATCAAATTACTTTCTTTTTTATTTTAATTTTATTTATTTGTTTGCTTGTTGTGTTTGTTTCTTTATTCATTTTGTGGCTGGCTCAGCCTGCCCTGGTGGTGGCGCTGGCGCAGCATGTGGTGCCGGGGATCGAACCGCAGTCCCCGCAGTTGCCTGAGCCCTCCTAAGCAGGCGCTTTAGACCACTGAACCATCTTGCCGGCCCCTCAAATTACTTTTTAATAATAACATTTTAACTATACATAAAAGATGTAGTTCTTAAAAAAAAAAACTCATTTCTAAAAATTTACCTGGTACCAAAAATATATGTTAATTCATTCAACAATTCTGTATTGGATATACACCATGAATTCAGCCAGGTGATTAGGATTAAAACATAATCCTTCAACTCAAATAATTAAATGTTTGAAACTAGATATTTTCAAAGTATAGTTAATAGATGATTTTTTTTTTTTTTTTGTACCGGGAATTGAACTCAGGGCCTTGTGCTTGCCAGGCAGGTGCTGTGCTGCTGAGCTATATCCCTGGCCCATGGTAATGTTTTTAAAATAGGAGATTTAGCATTCTATGTATATGGTATTACCTAGCAGTAAGGTATTCAATGATGACTTTCGTGGGTACCTAATCCATTTTTTTTTTGGTACTGGGAATTGAACTCAGGGCCTTGTGCTTGACAGGCAGGTGTTGTGCTACTGAGCTATATCCCTGGCCCATGGTAATGTTTTTTAAAACAAAAGATTTAGCATTCCATGTATGTGGTATTACCTAGCACTAAAGTGTTCAATGATGACTTTCACGGATACTTAATCCATTGATTTTTTTTATGACCTATAGCAACTTCCCTAAGGCAGAGGAACCTAATTTTAACGTTTGCTGTACATTCAGCCTGTACTGAATGTTTCAGGGCACAACAAAGTAGGTTTACTTGCATTTGATCAATATAGAAACAAAATTCAGGCAGGTCTGATTTTTTTTTTAACCAGGAATTGAACGTAGGATCTTGCATTTGCCAGGAAGGTGCTTGTGCCACTCAGCTATATCCCCAGCCTCTCCATTGATATTTATGAATTAAAATTACCTCAATTTTATCACTTTCTAATGATCTATCATTCATCACTCAGTATCTGGTCACATTAAACAGAGTAACTTACATATAATTTAATATTATGTTAATCAACAGAATGCTTATTATTCAATGATGTTCTCCAGGGTCTTTTTAGCATTTGACTTTAGGTTTGAATAAAACTCAACAATAATGAAGGTGAATTCCATTGAAACTTGTAACTGTAATCTCTTCCTAAATATCCTTCGCATTCATCCACCGAGCCCGCCCTGCTGTGTTTATGAATGACACAGTGAAGACTTTACCCAGTTATAGATCACACTTTCAGTAGGTTATCCTCAACTTTAAAGCATTTTTAAAACTAAACACTAGAATCTGACACTTTCATGGAGATTCTGACATAAAACAGTGCATGTAGTATGTAATTGTACCTAGTCCAACCTATCTCTAACACATAAGGAAACAGGTTCAGTCTAAGAAAATGCAAGTGTTTTTGTTCTTTCAATTTTGTTTTTCAAATACAGCAGCATAAAATTTTCTTGAAGTGAAAATTCTATTTGAAAACATGATGCATAAAAGAAGTGTTCCATCTGTTGTATGGGGGAGAGAGAAATGGGAATAGTACTTTCTACTGGTTGATGAAAAATAAAAATCTCTAAAGAATCTAAGTCTAAAAAATTACTGGTCTAACAGAAAGAGCAGACTCAAGTCAGACGGAACTGAGAAATGCAATTTCATCACATGTGATGCCGAACAAGCTATTGGAAGCCATCTGAATTTTGTTTCCATATTGATCAAATGCAAGTAAACCTACTTTGTTGTGCTCTGAAACATTCAAAACAGGCTGAATGTACAGCAAACACTAAAATTAGGTTCCTCTGCCTTAAGGAAGTTGCTATAGGTCATAAAGATAAACAAGCACTCACAGAGTAGGGGTCTTCTGATTCCAATCTTACATATGGCAAAAAAGGGCTTGTAGCCACTTTTCTGTTATAGTAAATTGAAGGAAAACAAGATATGCCAATCACTAACAATGACCATCCATAGCAGCAATTTCCACTATAGAGAGGCAGCCACTTCTATTCAAGCAGTTGAAAAACAAAATACTACTTGATTTTAAACAAATGATACCAGTCTAAAAATTTGGTGGATAGTTTTTCTCAAATTAAAACCATTACATAATTACTCACATTTCCTCATAAGCCATCAGAGTTCAATAAAAATAAGGTCATAATTAAAGCCTGGGAAAATACCCTCTGGAACACGTATCAAAATATTAAAAATAGATTTTCTAAAGTGCTGATTATCTGAGCATTTTTTGCTCTTATAAGCAAGAATAGACATACAGTTTTTGAATTCATGAGCTACCTATCATCATGTAAACATTTAGCCACAAGGGCAATTTTTTTTTTTTTTGCAGTACTGGGGATTGAACTCAGGACCTTGTGCTTGCCAGGCAGGCACTTATACCACTAAGCTATATCCCAGCCCTAAGGTAATTTTTTTTAATGAGCAGAACATATTTATTGAGGGTACACTCCTGTCTGAGAGACAGGAGGGGGAGGGTTCCCGAGTGGATGGCCCCCGGAAGCTGTCTCTTCCAGGGACTTTTACAGAGGAAAACCATGTGGTGAGCTGAGTCTAAGCTTGTGGAAAAGACATGGGAACTGGCTTAGGTGGGTATGAGGTGGGACAAAACTGTGGTCAACCAATGAGATAACAAGCACCATTGCTCAGGTAAAATTGATTAGAACTGGGATCCAATAGGAAAGCAAGTCACGTAACAAGCAGACAAGAATATACAGCAAGGTCTCTTCCTGTTGGGCGTGGGTAGGTGACTCTTTCCAGGCTCTTTCAAGGTGATTGATAAGTATTTAGTATATCAATCCCTGATGCCCATCCTTAAGTATGTAGTTGTTTTGTTTTACTCTCATCTTGAGATCTGGTCTGCAGCAGAGGAGTGTCTGTTTCTAGTTGTAAAGTCACCTTGTCTTTCAGGTTGTCCTTGAGGGCCTGGCCCTGTCTGACTGCCTATAATATTTCTATCTAATTCAGCTGCCTACAACATTGCCCGCTCTGAAGAAGTAACCTGAACTACCGTGAGGGAATTATGGGTGATGACTGATATAGCTTCTTCAGGACACGGTAATTTTTAAACTGCTAAAAATGTGTTTGTTCAAAACACTGTAAGGGGCCAGGGGAGATAGCTCAGTAGAATAAGCACTTGCCTGGCAAGCTCAAGCTCCTGAGTTCAATCCCCAGTACCACAAAATAAATAAACAAACGAAGTTATCACTGATCAAAGCCAGCTCGGGACATTTCACTTTAGTTTAATGGAATAAATCTATTTTACTCATCTTCATCAGAAATGTTAACGACACAATCTTGGCTTTTTCAGTTATTCTACCAAGAAGAAAGTTAAAACTCAGCCAGTCATTTTAAGTATTTAGTAATGAGCAAGAAAATGTGTGACTCTAGGAATGAATTTTATGTGAGAAAATAAAAGACAGAAGAGGGAAGACCACCCAATAAGACCTAGCACACTGCATGCCTCATTGGGGTCTTAACTGCATGCCTCATTGGGGTCTTAAAAAGAGCAATACGAATTAGGTAAAACAAACCTAAGGAAGTTAAGCCGTTCTTGGACTTCTTGAACATGACTGTATCTACTTCCAAGCCTCACAGTCTGTGGGTCATAGTCTTCATGGTCTGCAAGTTAAGAAAAAGCATGCATTATACACAGATAGCCACACCACCGCTAACTTCAACCAAAGGAACTATCAGTCAAAACATTATTAATCCCTTCTCATAAGAGGGTACCTTGAAATCCAGTAATAACTAATTACTAATCAAAAGAAAATGATCCATTGAAAGTGCTACTGAAAATAGTTTGGTAGCAAAATCCTTTTACTCAATCTTCATATACGACAAAGCAATTTATGGATTACAGGTTAAGACTGACCCGAGTGGTCCATAAATATGGACAATCAAGACAAAAGGACTTTTTTTTTTCAGCTTCAGCGTGGTATGCTAATCTATATTTTTGGAAATACTACTGACAAAAAAAGGTATTACTTAGAAAGTTAGATTAACAGAAAATACTACACCATATGACTAACTTATACAATTATCAGCAACACCAGGTTATAAACAACCAGAAAATGTGTCATTTTCCATTACCTTAGTTACTAGTATTTCTATGGCAGACCCTGACTTTGTAGTATGTATACTATAGCCAATAGATTCTAATTATGTGAGGCATTTTAGAAATAGAAATATTGTCTTGAAAGACTGCTAGGATTTTTCTCAACAAAATTTCGACACATTATAAAGACTGGATATTTACAATGTTTGAAAAATAAGGTTTTTATGTTTTAGTGAAGATATATTTGAGCAAATGTTTCTTATTTACATAAATATTATCTGCCAGGAGTCTTTTTTTTTTTTTCAATGTTTTTGGTATAGGTTTTCACTACGTAGATCAAACTCATAGTGATCCTCCTGTTTTCAGCCACTCTAGTGCTGGGATTACAGGTGTATACCACCATGCCCAGTCTCAGGTGGCCAGCTCAGTATGCCCAGGGGTGAGGTCAGTGTGGCATGTGGTGCAGGAAATTGAATCCCAGTCCCTGTGCTTGCCTAAGCAGGTACTTAGTCTGCTATCTCACTGGCCTTTCTGCCAATAGTCTGAAGTGTGTTTAAGGCCTGTTCTCTTTTCAGAGCATTATACGTTCAGTAATTGCCTTATAATCATTCTCATTTTTACACATGGTATACAATGATAAAAAGCATTTTTAAAAATATATATTGTTGGGCCAGCAAGATGGTTCAGTGGTCTAAAGTGCTTGCTTAGGAAAGCTTAGGCAACCACAGGGACCGAGGTTCGATCCCTGGCACAACATGCTGTGCCAGCCCCACCCCAGGGCAGGCAGAGCTGACAATAATAATAATAATAATAATAATAATAATAATAATAATAATAATAATAAAAATTGTTATTTCATGAAAGTCAGTTTCCTAAGGGATCATGACTTAAAGCACGATTTCCAGAGGTTTTCCTTAGAAAACTGGAAATCCTCCTCTATGTAAAATTTTCTTTTTATGTCATTAGTCTTGAAGTATCTAATTAATATGTAACTTCACTGTGGAGATACTTTTAACACCAGTGGTGTAATTCACACAGCTTTACTTGCCAAGTTTGTAGGGGAAACCTTCAATTTTAATAATTTCAAACAAGTTAAAAACAAAGTTCCCTTATATCCTTTACACGTATTCACTAATGGATTACATCTTGCTCCATTTGTTTCAGATACATAAATGCACATGTAATCTGAACACTACTGGCATATTGGGACAGATAATTCTTTGCTGTAGAGGACTAGCTTGTGTGTTATAGGATGTTTAGCAACACCCTAAACTTTCTCCCTGCAGTATTCACTGCTCCTTCCCAAAGTTTAAACAACCAATATAGCTTGAAACATCAAATATTCACCCCGTCCCTTTAGAGAATCGAAGATTGAATACAGAGTTTATATTCCAGTTTCATCAATTTTAATTTTCACAATAAAATCAATCATTTTATGCTTTCTTTTTTCCCAAGTCCAAAATGAAATACACACTGCATTTGTCTTGTCTTTTTATTCTTTAACACGGAGAATTAATCATTTTTTGTTTCTTGACCCTTTCGAAAACTAGAAGCTCGGCTGGCCAGATAGCTCAATGGATTAAAGTGCCTGCTTAGGCAGACACAGGGGCCAGGGTTTGATTCCTGGCCTACTGTGCCGGCTGCCACCATCAGGGTATACGGAGATGTGATTGAGACTGGGTGGGGTTGCACATGCTTGTAATCCCAGCGCCTGGGAGGCTGAACAGGAAGATTACTACAAGTCTGATCTGTGTAGTAAGACCTCATACTAAACACATAAAAAAGTGCTAGTTAAAAAATAAAAACAGAAAAATACTTAAAAAAAAAAAAAAAAGAAAAAAGAAAATTAGAAGCTAGTTTTGTTGACTGTTACTGTATGTTTCTTCTTAATTAGATTCAGCCTACAGTGTTCTGGCAATAAACATCACAACAGTGACACTCTATCTTTCTCATTAATAATCACAAAGCTAACTCTGATCATAATGGCAAAGTGGTTCTATCAGGTTCCTTCACTGCTACTTTTTATACCTTCTACTTTTAGCAAGCAGCCCCTGCTTCCCCTTTTACATTTCATTGCCAACATCCTACACACAGGATAGAATTTTGGGAACATTCAAAAAGCTGTATTTCAGGCTAAATAGGAATAAACAGGCCTTCTCATTACAGACAAGCTTTTGGACTATTAAAACAAAAAACATAACATGGATGGCTGGTACTTTTCATTGCCAACATTCAGTTTCTGGTATCTTGATTTATTAACAGCCAAATGATGGGGCTAGGGAGATAGCTCCATGGCACAAGTGCCTGCCTGGCAAGTGCAAGGTCAGGTTGTGAGTTCAAACCCCAGTCCCACAAAAAAAAAGTCCAATGAGAAGGAGGAGGATCCATTTTTTCACTTAGTTATCTAGGTGCCTGATATCCCATTGAAAACAGCAGAAGAAATTAGAGCCAAAATTAACTCCAGTGTCTTTGCATGTGAAGTGGTGATCAATTATGGCTAAACTAACAAATTGGTTCTTGTCAGTACTGTCTGGGGCCCATTTCAGAGCTCATAACAAAGTTCACTCACACACCTGTAATCCCAACTACTGGGAAGGCTGAGGTAGGAGGGCTATAAATTGAAGGCCAGCCTGGGTAACTTAGCAAGATTTTTCAAAATATAAAGGCTGAAGATGCAGCTCTGCTCCCTGCTCAATTCAGTAAAAAAAGAGGAGGTAAGTTTTACTTGTTTTTAAAAAATATCTTCATTGAAAAAAATATCTTTATTGAAATATAACTCCATGGTGGTACTTGGGATCAAATCCAGGTCCACACACATGCTAGGCAAATACTCTAACACTGAGCTACATTATCACTATCACCCCTTCTAAAAAACTCAGACGGGGTCTTAATGAATTGTCTGCTTCATCCTTTTGAGTAGCTGGGATTACAGGCATGAACCATAACACCTTGCTTAAAAATTCCATTTTCTCAGTAGAGTAGGATAGTTAACACCAGTCTATGTTCACTCCCCTCTATTATCCCCTACCTCCAGCCCTTGCTCTATTTGAGAGCATTTCATATAAATAGAACCATGTAATATGTGGTCTTTTCTGACTAGCCAACTTTCAAGGTTCACACGTTTTGTACCACATTGTATATTATATCTTTTTAAATGATGAATTGTACTTCACTGGACAGACATATATTTTGCTTATTCACCCACCAACTAATAGACATTTGGGCTGCTCTTACTTGGCTGTTACGAACAATGCCGCTATGAATATTCACGTACAAAAGTTTGTGCACACAATTGTTTTGATTTCACTAGAGTATATTACTGGGGATGGGTCATATGCTAAACTGACATTTTTCAGGAACTGTCAACCCATTTGGCAAGGTTGCTGCACCACTGTACAACTCCATAAGCAATATATAAAGCTACTTTCTCTACATCCACACCAACACCTGTTGCCATGTCACCTTGGTAGGTGGGAAGTAGCACATCTTACTATGGTTTTCACCTGCATTTTCCTAATAACTAATGATATGAAATTTTTTTTTTCAAGTAGTTATTGGCCTGCTGTATTATCTTTGGAGAAATTACTGTTCAGGTTTTTTGCCCACTTCCTTACTTGGGCTTAAAAATTTTTTGACTTTAATTTTAGAAGGTCTTTATATATTCTGGACCTAAGCCTCTTATTGGATAGGTTTGCAAACATTTCCAACCATTCTTGGGTTGCCTTTTTACTCTTGATGCCGTGTTTATTTAGTGTTAAGTTGGGCAGTCCAATGTACCATACCTCTACTTTGAGTTTTCCCTTCTAACCAAAAATCCCAGACTCCTGTTTTCTGGTAAGAACACAGTATTATAGTTTTAATGTTAACTGCCTAAGATTCATTTTGAGTTCATTCTAAATGTACACATGGTGTGAGATGAGAGATCCAATGCTATTCTTAAAGATGTGGACATTCAGCTGTTCTAGAAATATTTATGCAACTGACTCATTTTCCACTGTATGTCTTTGCCACCCTTATCAAACTCAACTGACCATAAAAGGTTTATTTTAGGACTGATTAATAGATACATCTATCATTATGAAAGCCCTCCTATGATCTTATCAGTATTGCTTTTTGTAGTTTTGAAATCGTAAGTCAGCCAATTGAGCCTGGCCTAATAGCACAGCACCTGCCGGGGAAGAGTGAGGTCCTGAGTCCAATTCCTGGTAACGCCCCAATACAGACAGACAGACAGACAGACAGACAGACAGACACACACACACACACACACACACACACACACACACACAGAGCCATTTTTTTCTGGCTCTCTGAACCCTTTAATGTCTACATAAATTCAACAGGATCAGCCTTGCCAGATTATGCAGGAAAATAAAACAAGTTGGGGTTTTTGTCATCTGTTAAGTCTACTTTGTGGTACTATAACAATACTTTAGACTGAGTTTATAGAGAACAGATTTATTCTCATTACAGTCCAAACCTAAAGTGCCTGTTTGTTGTGTGATACCACAATGAGAGGTAGGAGAGCAAAAGAGGACCTAACTTTTATAATGAGCTTATTCTCAAAATAACCTATTTTTTCAATGAGACTTGTCTACACAGACTAATTACTATTTCACTCCACTTCCCAATGTTGCTGCTTTGGGATTAAATTTCCAACACATGGTCATTAAGGAAGATATTCAAACCATAGCATAATTTAATAGTGTCTCAAGTCTTTTATTCAGTGGACACAGGATGTCTTTCACTTATTTAGATCTTTAAATTCCTTCCATGCTTTGGTTTATGTTATTAAGGATTTTATGCTTTTTGATGGTACTGTAATTGAAACTTACTACTTTTAATTTTCTAATCCAGAAACTTTTTACTACTTTTTCTTGTCTAGTTACCCTAACCTCAAGTGGAATGTGAAGTACAAACGGTTAGAACAGACAAACTCGTCTCATTCCTCATATACATCTAGGGGAAAGTAACCAGTTTTTCACCATTATGTAGCACAGAATTAGCTGGGCGTTGAGATACCTTTGATTAGGTTCAGGAAGGTCTTCTATTCCTGGTTTGTTCAATGTTTTTAGAAAAATGAAAGGGCGTAAGATTTGCCGAATGACTTTTCTGCCTCTGAGACAATCATGTTTTTGATAGTTTCTACTATCTTGGGTAGAGTGTTCTGTAGATGTGTTAGGTCTAGTTGGTTTATAGTATTCAAGTCTTCCATTTTTGTTCTGCAGATTACACCACTGATATCACTTGCTTTAAGCCCAATTAATTGCCTTTAGGACTTCTCGTAAGGCAAGTATGACAGCAATGAACTTTTACCCTGTTAAGTCTTTATAATATAAGGAATCTATAAATAGCATCTTAACTATTCACCAAAATCTTCACTTGTTTTGGTAAAACTGTGAAGCATGGCATGCCCTGATGTAAACGGTCCCTGTAAGGATAAAGCTCATCTCTTTGCCCTTATAAGCTTCTCTCTCCCCTCTGCGTAACACATCTGTACCACTGTACAGGAATCAACAGGCAGGACAGCATCCACCTTCTCCCAGGGTATCCCTGCCTCATGAGCAGGTATTGCATGCATGTGAAATGGAAAACACTTTTTTTTTTTTTCAGACTGTTTCCCCTGATAGGGAATTTGCACCCTAGCAGCAAGCTGAGGTGGAGGGTGATCAATTTCCCTTCATTGGGTTGTAATGCCTAAAGTAAAGCTTCATTTTATTAGCAGGCACCAACTTGAGTTAGGGAGTCTCAGTCCTCTTGGCTACATCTGCCTAGAACAGAGCATGTCCAACACAGGACTGAAAAGGATAACAAATACTGGCAGCCAGCTGTTTCTAAGGTGAAACTATAGCCCTGGACTAACAGCTACAGACACAGGGGCCTTCTTAGTCACACCTATCAACAGCAAAGATGCAAAATGATAAAGCCGAGAATGCAGCTCAAATACTCTGTTTGCTGTTTCTTTCTTGAAATTTATTTTCTTGAATGAATGATTAATTTGTTATATCACCCTCCAACAATTTCCAGATAAGTTATTATTTTTATATTTTCCTCCAGCTAAGCAGCTATTTTGTTAAGGACTGCTAAGCAATTTGTTCCATCATTCCAAAAAGTTAAATCTCTCATCCCCTGCCTTATATCACCCTATGTTCTACATTTATTGACATTTTCCTTTACACCAGTACATCCATGTTATTCAGTGGGCTCTATTATTTTGATCCAGTTTTGGCCAGTGAAAGCCAATTCCTATATTTTTATGACATGTCAACATGATTGCTGGAGTACTTTCCAAGTTTTGGAAATAAGATGTTGAAAGATATCTTATATTTTCCCTCCTCTGGGCCTGAAAATAGTCATTTTTCCAGAGAGGCATGCACTGTTAGTGTTCAAGTCAGTGCAGTTAACTACCAGTGAGCTAAAATTTGAGTAACAACTGAAAGGTAGTTTATATTTTATTGCATTTGTTATGACTAGATGTTCCCCCAAAACTTTATATGGCTGGATCTAGAGTGTGTGTGTGTGGCCCTGGGACTAAGGGTGCCCCACCCTCAGTATAGGTGGTACCACAAAAGGTGGGAAGCCTGGAAGGGATAAAAGGAAGAGACAGGCTGCTGCTGCTTGTTGTCTCCTGCCTGCTTGCCGTAGACTATTTCTCCTCAGCAATGCCGTTCTGACTGAGTCTGCTGATTATAGATTAAAACCTCTACAAGATGTAAGCTGATATAATTTTTTTTTTTTTTGCAGGACCGGGGTTCAAACTCATGGTCTTGCACTTGCTAGGTAGGCACTTGTGCCACGGAGCTATCTCCCTGGCCCCCCTGAAATAAATCTTTATTTAACTAAATAAGGGGTATTTTATCTCAGTAACTAATAACTAAGACAGTATCCATATAAAAAAAATATCAGTATTAGTACATGAAAGCACTAGTGTGAACATATGAGCAAATATTGGAGAAATTTTTAATAAGTGCACTCCTTTAAGTAATGAACATTACATTAGGAGGTGGAATCAGCTGACTATCCTACTGGGAAAAATTTTTTCCCTAAAACTAATGACTCTAATGGAGATGAAGCATGGGCAGAATACTTAATACTGGTGAAATTCTTATCTGAAGTTAACACTATCAGTGAACTGTGCAAGCCTGATGTCATCCATCTGAATGGTAGGCCTCATATCTAATGAGTTATACAAGACTTTCACTATGAGAGGCAAAAAGCCATAATTTACTATAGAATTGAAAATGTTACCATAGAAGTGATTTAATGTCAGCAGTTTAAGAGACTTTCACTAGCTTAAAATACTATCCTTCCCACACTTAAGTATTTATAGACTGACCAGAATTAGAGTTAATAAAGTGGTATAGCAAGGTTATGAGAATGAGAAGGTATATAAAGAATACAAAGGAAAAAAATAACCCCACCACTTCCAAAAAACACAAAGTGTATATTATGTGAAAGACACTATTTTAGCATAGCTTCCCTAAGGTCAAAATGTTTGAGTCATATTTCAAACACAGGCAATCTGACTATTCAGATTCCCATTTTTTATTTTTATGGAGATACACACAGTACAAGGAAGGGAAGTTGAGTATGGTGGCAACACACCTGTAATCCCAACATACCCAAGCCTAAAGCAGGAGAATCACTAAGTTCGAGGCCCACCTGAGCTATATAGCAAAACACTGTCATTAAAATAAAAAGGAGGGGCTGGCTATATAGCTCAGGGAATTAAACTGCCTGCTTATGCAGACACAGGGACCAGGGTTTGATCCCTGGCATGCCACGGGAGCCCTTGCCCCCAGGGCACACTGAGACTGGGAATGGTGGTACACACCTGTAATCCCAGCACTTGAGAGGCTGAAAACAGAAGGATCACTGAGTCAGATCTGTATAATGAGATCCTACAGACCATGTACTAAATAAACACACACAAAAAGGGAAACTGAAGAATTAAATATTCTTGTGAGCATGAAACTGAGATGAGGCAATAACATGTTGAACTTGACTGAAACAGAAAAAACCTTAAAAAGGTAGAACTGTGGAAGAAAGATAGCCCCTTTAACAAATGGTGCTGGAAAAACTGGCTCTGTATGCCAAAAACTAAAACTAGAACCAGGTCTATCACCATGCACTAAACTCAAGTCAAAATGGATTAAAGATCTAAACATTAAAACAGAAACACTAAGAGGAAATCTTGAAGACACTGGGGTAGGCCAGCAGTTCAAGGACAAAAATCAAATGCCACAGTTAATACTTGAAAGAACAGACCACTGAGACGACTTCTTACTAAGAATTTTCTGCATGAAAACACAAATTAGCAACAGAGTGAAAAGAGAACCCACAAATTTGGAAAAAAATCTTAACTAGTAATCACTCTAAGGTCTTCTATCTAAAATACATAATAAAGAGGGGCTAGCGAGATATCTCTGTGGCACAAGAGTTTGAACCTCAGCCCTGCTAGCTAAATAAATAAATAAATAAATAAATAAAATAAAATACATTATGGTCCCCAAATTTAAGGACCCAAAAAATGGGCATCTGAGATGAATATACACCTCTCAAGAAGAAGATGGAAAACAAATACATGAAGAAATGCTCCACATCACTAGCCATTCGTGAAATGCAAATTAAAACAACAATGAGATACTATCTCACTCCAGAGAGAATGGCTATTATAAAGAAATCAACCAACAACAAATGTTGGAGAGGCTGTGGGGAAAAAGAAACTCTTCACTACTGGTGGGAATGCAGACTGGTGCAGCCATCATGGAGATCAGTGTGGAGACTCCTCAAAAAACTAGGACTGGAAATCCCATTCAATCCTGCTATCGCTCTTCTGAGAATTCTCCCAAAAGAACTTAAAACATCATACTGGCAATAGTCCTACAAATTTCCATCAAGTTTTTGAAAATAGCAGTTAATGGGTAGAATTCTCACCTTAACTCTATGTTGATATCTATAAACTAAGCAACTGAGGACAACAATGTGTAACGTTAAAATCACACTTGAAATACCTGTCATCTTGGTCATTTAAATGTGTACTGTTTCTAATGTTATTATTACTATAGTCTTTTTAAATTTTTAAAAAGGTAAAAGAAAATGAGACAAAAAAATTTAAGATTTCTTGAAAGCATGTGGTAATATTCAATTGCATGTCCCATCTTACATAACTATGTTAATCTAAGCAAGATTTCACAATAAAAATAGATAATATATCAACCACAGTTAACCAGATATTCTTGTTTTGAAAATCTATAACATATGTATTGCTGTATTACAATATATTGTTGTATGTAACCCTGTTTCTGCCTTTGATTTTTTGCTTTCCTTGCTAGTTTTTACTCTTCAAAACTATAAAAAAAGGTGGAACTGCACATGTATCATCTCCAAAGTACCAAATAGTAGTCCTTAACCTTTGATAATGAAGTGAAATACCACATACAAATGAGGTTACAAGACAAGTAGTGAAGTGCACATAATTTATACAGCTCCACTATGGAGGAAGTGCTAAACTGGCAACCACGAAGGCTTTGTGCCACACTGGAGATGAAACTTAAACAAGAGTCTGAGGTATGTTAAACTGAGCCCCAATATTTGGTTGGTTGTGCATATATTACATAAAAAGCCATTTTGCTCAGTGATTTTGATTTCCTTTAGTATAAAAAAAGTATCTCATGTTGCTATGTTGCTCCCCTGTTCTATCCTGCTGCATAGGAACCTAGGACTGAAATGGTGCCTGCCTGATGCTTGGATTGCTTGTCTAGCTCTGCAACCTACTACTAGGACTTGGCTGGTCCAAAAGGAGAAATGTAAGAAAAGAGTTAATAAAATAAGTAGGGGTATCTAAAGAATTGCCTAATTCTTCTTTTACATGTATCTGAAATTAAGTATTAAAAATTTGGTGATTATTTAGCCTGTAACAGAAATTTAGCCTATAACAGCAAGACAACTCTGCTCCTCAAATGAGTATAGCATCTTCATTATAAATATACGTTTGCTTTGCAGATCATATTAAATGACTGGTATGATTAATAACCAGTATGTTCAAGTCTTTCTCTAATACTGACAGTATAAAGTTCTCCTGTTTATGGCTCTGGGAATAAAGGCTTATAAAGTAGACACGGGAAGGGGAGACACCTATGAATCTGGCACAGGACAGAGGAGAATGTTTAGTAAGAACCCATCTACACTTCAGCACAGGGGGTTTACCCAACAGCTCAGTCGTTAAAGCATTGCTTGGGCAAATGCAGTCAGGCGCAGGAGACTGGAGTTCGATTCCCAGCCCCACCACAAGTTGCACCACACCCTCCCTTAAGGCAGTCAGAACTAGTCCCCCACAAAACCTCACACTTTAGCATACACACATTCTGAAACAACTGTTGCAAGGCAAAAAAGAAATGACATTGAGATCTACATATGGCAGACACTTAAAAAACACCTGTTGAAATCTCAAGAAACTTATCTATGTTTAAAACTTTCAAAACACGTAAAAATCTGAATCTGACTCACAAATATTTAATGCACTAAGTCTGAAGTATCAATGAAACAGAATTATAAAAGAATTATATGCAAGAATATACAATAAGTTTTCTCTCGAAAAGCTACAGGTGGCAGTCAACAAGGAGATCAAGGTTGGGAACAACAAAAACAAGAAGACAATACCCAACTGTATTAACAGACTGAGTCAGGGAAGAAAAAGTAATCAACTTAACAAGGTGAGTTGGAAAGGCAAGCACTCACCAAAAGCCTTGAAATGCTGGACTCGAGTTTAGGTTGTATAAAATCAACTATTTTCCATCTTTTCAAATGTGCCATTTCAAAGGTAATTAATTCCAAGGAATCATTATTACTATATCTACACAGTTTATCTTATAATACTTACCTCTAGCATACAGTCTCATGCTTTCCATGTAAGTTGCAAGGTTTTCTGCTACCAGAGTGACTAGGGCATGATTGTGCTGAAGTTGATTGATTAAGTCATGACGGTATAATACATGAGGACTTCGCTGAGTTTGACTGAAACGAGAAGAACTTAACAATATAATTAGGCAATTAAACTCTGTTGTAATCATGAGTTTACACTATCTAAATTCTTAGCTAATAATTTAAAAACTATGATTTTGTGCATTAAATTCCTTTCATGGCAAATTAAAATAATGTAACAAACAGTAAGGAATTTTTTATATATAAACAATGCATTATAAAACACTCCTTGCAAGATTAGATCACAACTGCCAATGAAGAGTTTAATCGAAGACAATGCTTTTATAAAACTATTATTATCTATTCACAATACACATTGGGAGACTTGGTTTATAGTCAAGGTTGCCTATTAAGTGTCACCAAATGACACTAGTTTCTTTCAAATCTTTTGCCATATTGATTGAAACCAGTCAGCTTTCACAGCCACTGCTATTCTAGAGGACATGAAGTTAGTAAGCCTTAGTACAGAGTGTGAACTATCATGCTTGACTCTTAACAAATGAATTAATCTGAAAAAAGGCCAAGTAACATACATACATTGGCCAAGTAACACACATACATACTCTAAAGTATGTCCCTCAAATGAATGTTACTTTTAAGAAAAATTTCTAATTTTTTTCAGTTATTATTCCTATAACTTTTCCCTTTTCTATATATTAGGCTGGGGAGATAACTCAGTTACATAAACACCTACCTGACAATTTCCTATATATTTTCCAGCAATGGAAAAAGTAAGTTCAAATGCTAACATCAACACACACATTTTTTTGAAACAGGGTCTCATTATACAGTTCAGGCTGGCCTTGTGCTCACTTTTGTACTCCCCAGGCTGGTCTAAAACTCAGTGATCTTCCTGTCTCAACTTCTCTAGTGCTGGAATTATAGGTATAAGATACTATGCCCAGTTCCAGAGTACACAGGGTGCACCTGGGGGATCCGGAGCCAACATGGCACGTGGGGCCAGGGACTGAACTCAGGTCCTTATGCTTGTCAGATAGCTGCTTATGCCTCTGAGTTATCTCCTCAGCCCCTCAAAACATATATATGGCTTTTTTACATCTCTCCTAGCCCTATGATGATAATCCAGAGTTGTAATGGACCTTGCCAATCATTTAAAATTATGTATGGAAAATGGTTCTTTACAAAATGTTTATAATATTAAATAACTGGTTTGAAATAAGGGTCACACTTCAGTGTTACTTTTCTTTAAAAAAAAATGTTAGGGGGCCCGCGAGATGGTTCAGTGGTCTAAAGCGCCTGCTTAGGAGGGCTCAGACAACTGCGGGGACTGCAGTTCGATCCCCGGCACCACATGCTACGCCAGCGCCACCACCAGGGCAGGCTGAGCCAGCCACAAAATGAATAAATGAAGAAACAAACAAACACAACAAGCAAACAAATAAATAAATAAATAAAATTTAAAAAAAAAAATGTTAGTTCTAGCTGTATTACCAGAAAATGCAAGGATAGATTTATTTCGCTAACCAGAACTTGGCACCTAAGATAGTATTACTGAAAGATAACTATTGCTATTACAAAGAAACTTTAAAAAGTTTTAAAATGTATTTTTAAATTGTACTATTTTTACTATTTTATATCATTTAAATATCAAAATCAATTTTAAAAAGTTTACTTTGACAACTACTGTTATAGGTAATGTTTTAAAATAAAAACAGGAAGGCTAAAGTAAGAGTTAATAGATACAACACATGCTATGAAACTATCTAGCACACCTGATAGAAGATGT
>PVKN010010228.1:0-22874 GCA_004027915.1 Capromys pilorides
GGCCTGGGCTTCAGCGACAGGTCCAACCTCGTCTCGCACCGGCGCACGCACTCGGGCGAGAAGCCGTACGCGTGCGCCGAGTGCGGCCGCTGCTTCCGGCAGAGGACCACGCTGGTCAACCACCAGCGCACGCACTCCAAGGAGAAGCCGTACGTGTGCGGGGTGTGCGGCCGCGGCTTCAGCCAGAACTCCACGCTCATCTCGCACCGCCGCACGCACTCCGGCGAGAAGCCCTACGCGTGCCCCGAGTGCGGCCGCGGCTTCAGCCTCAAGTCGCACCTCAGCCGGCACCGCCACACGCACTCCGGGGAGAAGCCCATCGCGTGCCAGGAGTGCGGGCGCGGCTTCAGCCAGCAGTCCAACCTCATCCGCCACCAGCGCACGCACTCGGGGGAGAAGCCCCTGGTGTGCGAGGACTGCGGCAAAGGCTTCAGCCAGAAGTCCAACCTCGTGGCCCACCGTCGGACGCACTCGGGCGAGAAGCCGTACGTGTGCCGGGAGTGCGGCAGGGGCTTCAGCCACCAGGCGGGGCTCATCCGGCACAAGCGGAAGCACCTCAAGGAGAAGCCCTACGCGTGCCGGCACTGCGGGCTGGGCCTCGGCACCAAGGCCGCTTTAATCAGGCACAGGCGGGTGCACGCGGAAGGAAAGCCTTGCGTGTGCGCCGAGTGCGGCCAGGGCTTCTTCCGGAGGTCGCTCCTGGCGTCACACCAGCTGGCGCACCAGGGGACGCCGCCGTACGCGTGTCCGGTGTGCGGGCGAGGCTTTGGGCACAGGTCTCAGCTCAGCAGGCACCGGAAGACGAGGTGTGGCCACCACAAACCCCTGCCGCAGGCGGGCTCAGAGGCCCACGCTAGGCAGGGCTCTGACTTCTGGGGTTTGCTTTCACAGTGAAGGTGGCACACGGGACTAATAGTCACCATTTTTATGCTGCCGTCAAATGGAATGGAAAAAGCTATTCTATAAGCGCTCAGAGGACACAGACTTAGTTTGCTTTCTCTCCGCAGAGTCTTTCTCATGTTTTGTGGCCTTTTGTTCTTAAAATAAACTGCTTCTTTCCATATCTGAAGCCTTCGCTGTATACCTCATTCTCTCCTCCTAGAACGGAAGGAAGGGCACGGATACCTACTTCTCCCGAGTCCACTGTTCTGCTGCACGCCAGTTCCTTGGCATACACAGGACCGAGTCACTCTGTGACCCTTTCTCGCGGGAGTCAGAACTGTGTACAGAGTATAGACAAAGGAGGGAACCTTCCAGAAAGTGGCTCCCTACAGCCCGGTTTCCTCAAGCGGCACCTCCTGCGCTTAACCAGAGGCCGCTGCCTGCCTTGCTTTTCCTGTGGCTCTCAATCTCTATATGGTTCCCTGTTCTGAACCATCCCTAACTACCCTCATTGCTTTTTATTAGATTTTGGCCCCTGGTCCTCCCATGCTGGGGGCCTCAGCACGACACTGTCCCCCAGATTCCAGAGCCTGGTCACAGTGGCTGTGAACAATCAGTTCCTTAATCTCAGAGCCTTGGGCCTCAGACACCGCAGTGTGAACAATGATGGCTCACAGCACCTCGGTGGGCAGTAACTGTGGCAGCGGAACCACATGCCTTCCTGAGCCTCAACAAGGCTACGATGCTTAAAGCCACACACCCCAAATCAGCCCCGTGGTAGCAGAATGCAGGCTCAGTCGTGCTCCTTGGCATTCCATCCCAGACCCAGTACCTACGGCAGCTGTCCCTTACCCCCTACTCTTGAACGTTCTTCAATTGCAGGACTAAAGATATTTTACCATGCTTGAAGATTCTGAAGCCATGCCTTGAGTGTGCTCCATTTCAAAGAGGTTTTGTTCACGATAAGTGGCCTTTAAAGATCTCTCAGGTATAGCTGTTAAGACCATTTCAAGCCCCCCAGAAGATTTAAGTGTGTTACTCCAGACTACACAAAACAGGTTCTGTGACTTTTTAAGTCCCATTGCACTGTGACACTCAACCCACACTAGAGAGGTGTGGCTTGAAGATTTTTGTGGATATGGTTTTATCTGATGAGATGAGTTTCAAGAAATGTAGGAAATCCATGAGATTTGCAATCAAAGCACCGATGTGGTCTGAAAAGGACAGAAAGCCCCTGCCCTTCTGTGGGCATGGAGGCAGGCAGACACCATTTCTTATGACAAAAGCAGAAAAGCTCAGAATGTAGACAGGAAATGGTGGAGTCTCTGGAGGCGGGGCGGGGTCGTGCTGGTGCTAAGGGAGGAGCTTGGGGCATGTGCCTGACCAGGATTTGGAATATATGAACTGGCACCAGGTGCCTATTTTTCCATTTTTCAAAATAGAAACATTTATTGGTCTTATCCTGACCTTGAATCAACATGGGATGTTGATATGCATCTTGAGTTTACAGCTCTTTTTTTTTGTGTGTGGGACCAGGGTTTGAATTCACGACCTTGCACTTGTCAGGCAGGTACTTGTGCCACGGAGCTATCTCCCCAGTCCCAGTTTATAGGTCTTAAGATAAAATGTATCTGCATTTTTACTGTATTTATTATTTTTATTTTTTGATTTTTTTGGTACCAGGGATCAAACTCAGGACTTTGTACTTGCCAGACAGGCTCTTATGCTGCTGAACTGTATCTTTTGCCCTATTTCTTTCCATATATATATTTTGTTTGTTTGTTTGTTTTGTTTTTTTGTTTTTTAAAGACAGGGTCTGTCTCACTGTGTAGTTTGGGCTGGTCTTAAACTCACTATATAACCCAGGCCGGCCTCCCAACGTCCTGGTGATCTTGTCTCAGCTTCCTGAGTGCTGGGATTACAGGTGTGCACTACCACACCTGGAACATTGTGAAATAATATTGTATGCCACACCTACGCCGTATGTTCTAAAATGGCCCAAAACAGGATTTCATTTTTTTACAGATCCAAATTCAGACCAAAGAATCCTCTTCTGCACTTATCCCTATGCAAGCATTTCCTTCCTGAAAGTGAAATTTTTAGATGTAAGCCTAATCCAAAATTTTTTTCCAAAATGATGGACAAAGATAATTTTTCATGCAAACTTGCCAGGAGTATAATTTTGAGTATAACTGCGTGTCATGGTTTCCTTCCAGAATGATGCTAAGTTTTTAAAATCTACATTTCCCAGACTTGGGGCAGGAACTTGAGTTCTTCACCATACTTTTTTCTGAAATGGGACCAAAATACAGGTTTGTTATCCATATTTATTCAGTTATGGATTTTTTAAAACATAAATCCAAAGGTATTTCCCCCCAGTGTAACTGAGAAACATGAGTATTCATTCAAATAGACTCAGGCTATGGATTATTGGATCTTAATTATATTCTAGGAGCTGGGGAGACAGCATGGTGGTCTAAGCACCTGCCTGGCAGGAGCAAGGACCCGGGTTCAGTCCCTGGTCCTGCATATCATTCCGGCTCTGGAACCCCAGGAACACTGTGCTAGCCACTAAAACTGGGCATGGTGCTGCATGCTTGTAATCCCAGCACTGGAGAGGCTGAGACAGTAGGATCACTACAAGCCTAAGCTGCATAGTGAGACCCTGTACCAAATGTATAAATAAAAGATTCCTTTAAAATTAAAAAAAAAAATTGTATTTCAGATTATTCTTCCAAAATAGACTTTAAAAATTCAAATTTTCATGTTTCTGTTATTTTTGTTCAATAATTTTTAAGACCTGGTACACTGAATTAGTGTTTGAATCAGATGACTCAATTTTTTTTTTTTTTTTCAGAACCGGGGATTGAACTCAGGACCTTGCACTTGCTAGGCAAACGCTTGTGCCCCTGAGCTATCTCCCTGGCCCTTAACTAGTTGAATCAGGATCCTATTTCACCAGTGAATTACTAGTCAAAAAAATATACCTGCATCTACACCATATTTTCCAACACAAATGGATCTCAAACTTATCTAAAAATGCTGAGTGTGGTGGTGCACACCTCTAATGCCAGCCCTTGGGAGGCTAAGGCAGGAGGATTGTTGTGAGTTTGAGACGAGCCTGGGCTACAAAAGTGAGCTCAAAGCTAGCCTGAACTGTATAGCAAGACCCTGTCTCAAAACAACCAAAAAAAAAAAAAGGCTTTATGAAGGAAATTAGTGCCTCTGAACATATGTGTGACTGAAGGTCTATTCCAGTGAGAGTCTTCCATGTGCCATTCACACATAAAATCTATTGCTTGGTTTGTAGATAGAGTTTCTTTTATTTCTAGGAGCTAGTGCTTCTTTGACCATATGACACACCTAGTTCATAGAGGAACTTATGTGCTAATAATTATCCAAGGTGGTCACCAGTTGTGAACCTCTGTTTTCTTGACTTTTTAAAAAATGTATTTAGTATAGGGTCTACAGGGTCTCACTACACAGACTGGACTCATAGTGATCCTCCTGTTTTCAGCCTGCTAAACGCTAGGATTACAGGTTTGCACCACCACGCCCAGTTTCAGTTGCTCTTAGTGTGCCCCAGGAGTGGTGCCAGCACAGCACATCAGGTCCCTGCATCTGCCTGAGCAGGCGCTTCAGTCTGCTGAGCTATCTGCCTGGCCCCTTGACTTATTTTTAAGGACGCAACATGCTATAAATAAGATAAAACTCAACAGCCTAGGAGTGGTTTCACTGAAAATGACAGGGAACTTTAGAATTCTGCACAAACCCCAGTGACTGTTCTGGCCAAACCTATCAGAATGACATTTTTCAGAACTGAGGAAAGAGTTTCCAGGAGAGCACTGACTAGAGAAGCTGCTGCTATACTGTGGGGGGGGGAGAGAGAGAGAGAGAGAGAGAGAGAGAGAGAGAGAGCGAGCTGTGGATCTGCACATACCGGCTTCTGGCCCCTGGCCCAGCCCCAGCTCGGCCCCCTGATCCTGGTCTGGTTGTGGTCTGGTTCTGGGGGGAGCAATAAAGACTTAATCCCACAGACTCGTGGTTCTGTGCTTTGATCCGTGTGGCCCCCTGAAGGGTCGGCTCGCTTCGTTTCCCTTGCTATAGTTTCCCCAAGTTAGAAAGTGTGCTTCTCAGGGATGTTTGTAGAAAGTGTTGCAAGGCAAATGTATCAGCCAAGGGCTGACAGGGCAAGCAGGAGGCAGCCCAAAAAGCTAGGACAGGCCTAGGAAAGGAGCTGGTTGGAGAAATGATAATTTTGAAAAGTTCTTCATATCCCAGGAAATCCAGAAGGCCACACATTATGTCCAGGGCTGGTCAGAAAAGACCACAGGACCTTAATTTTTCACTACTAGCTGATTTTAGGTTCTACAGGAAATGAAGACTAAGGCAGAGTCTTCTCTTTCTCTTCTCTGTCTCTGTCTCTGTCACTGTCTGTCTCTCTGTCTCTCTGACACAAATGTGCACCACCACACCTGGCCAGAATTTTATTTCTTTGGTGCTAGGGATTGAACCTAGGGTTGCACATGTGCTAGACAAGGATTCTAGCACCAAGGTAACACCTCCACCACACCTTTTTCTCTTTATTTTGAGTCAAGATCTCCCTAAGCTGCTCAGGCTGACCTCGGATTTTCAATTCTCCTACTTCAGCCTCCTGCGAAGCTGGGAATACGGGGATGGGCCACCTCGTCCTGCTAAGGCAGAGCTGTAAATAGCCTGAATGTAATGGGAGGAGACCTCCTGGGCAGGTCTGTGGACCCTAGGAGTCCTTTTTATTTGTTTCTGGATGTTTAAGAAATCTCTTTCAAATCATTAACTACTAAGCTAACAGAAAAAGAACTTCAGTGGCTAAACAGCAAATATAACCTCTAAAAAATGGCTTTGAAAAAAGCACACATACACAAAAAAGTCACTAAACAACAGACTTCTGGAGTTGTCATTTTACACTATTCAAAATTTCAGTTTGTGGGGCCGGAGAGATATCTCAGGGGCACAAGTGCCTGCCTGGCAAGTGCAAGTTCCTGAGTTTGATCCCTGGTTCAGAAAAAAAAAAAATTTTAGTTTGCAAAGAAACATTCTGAGGCATGCAAAGAAACAAGAAAGTAGCTGGACATGGTGGTGCACTCCTATGATCCCAGCACTCAGGAGGTTGAGGCAGCACTGCTGTGAGTTTGAGGCCAGCCTGGGCAAGGCCAGTCTCCACTACATAGGGAGATCCTGGCTCAAAAAAACAAAAAACAAACAAACAACAAATTGTTAACATTCACAGGAAAATAATAAGTAGATAGGAACTGTCAGCCAGTCATAGTGATGCATTCCCGTAATCGCAGCATTTTAGGAGGCTGAGGCAGGAGGATCACCAAGTCAAACCCAGTCCCAGCAGTTTAGCAACTTAGCAAAGACCTATCTGAAAATAAATACAGAAGGGCTGAGGAATGTAGTTTGGTGTGGAGGCCCTAGATTCAACCTCCAGTGCAGAAAGAGAAAGAGGAAGAGAAGAAAAGAAGGGAGACAATAAAGGAAGGAGAGAAAAAGAAACACAGGAAGGAAGGAAAAGAAAGATAGAAGGACAGTCTAGACAAACTAAATCAGTTGCCTAAGAGAAGTAAAAGGAAGCATGAACACTGGCACATACAGGCCGCAGGGTTGAGGTGGGGTGAGAAAATAAGCCATCAGACTCTGTGGAGCTGGTGCAGAACCTGGAGGTGTGAGGCTGCAGGGCTCCAGCCTATGGAGACCAGCGAATGCTCCAAGGTGAAAGCCACGGCACACTCCGCACTCCAGAGGAGTGCCAAGTGATCCTGTGCTCTCAGTTCAGAACTTCCATTTTTAACTTTTTACTTATTTAATTTTTGAGGCTATGATGTTCAGGCTGGCCTTGACCTCATGGCAATCCTCCTGTCTCATACTCCTGAGTGCTGGAACTATAGGTGTGTGCCCCCATGCTCAGCCTCAGTTTAGAACTTTTAAGTGCAAGAAACTAAGGAAGAGGCTTCAGAAAGATGTTCAGCTCTCAGACCTCAGGTGCAGGCTTCCCTTTGCCCCAGCAGACTTGTGTCAATGTCTTGGCCTGAGTCTCATTTTAAAAGGTGTTTACGGAGGCAGGGTGGGGGTGGGGTGGGGGATGCAGCGCAGGGGACAAGCATTGCCAGCATGCACACAGCCCTGGGTTGGATCCTTAGCACTGCAACCTAAACCAGTGTCTGCAGTGGTCTGCATGCATATGAATCTCCCACCTCCACACTGACCCTTGCACAGAAAGAAGCGGGGGGCCTCAGGGCGCTGCGCCATCAGCTCCACCCTCACCACTGGGACTAACACTGTCATTTAAAAAGAAAACTGGGGGCTGCGGAGATAGCTCCATGGCACAAGTGCCTGCTTGGCAAGTGCAAGGTCGTGAGTTCAAACCCTGGTCTTGCAAAACAAAGAAAAAAGAAAAAGAAAAGAAAACTGGCTGGGGGTATATCTCAGCAGTGCCTGGCAAGTACAAGGTTCAGAGTTCCATCCCAGTACCACAAAAAAAAAGACAAGAAAAAGAAAGAAAGGAGAGAGAGAGAGAGAGAGAGAGAGAGAGAGAGAGAGAGAGAGAGAGAACAGCAGCAGGAAGGAGAGCCTGTAGCTCTCCTTCCCACCAGGACATGGTGATGACTTGAGGCTGTGAGGAATAACTTCTACCAGGCCTCAAATCTTGAGTTCCCCAGTTGTGAGCCATATATGTCCGATATTTATAAAGCGTAGCTTTGGGGATTCTGTTGTCAATAGTGCCAAAAGCAAAGCAAAACTAGGACAATATCGCACAGATTCGAATGAAGGCAGTAACGGCCCAAGCCAGGCACAACAGTAAAAGCTGAAGGCCGACGGTGCCAGGGTGTCCTCCTAGAGACATCTCAGCACCCACTGGGCAGAGACAAAGAGAGACCAGCAGGCGTGAGCAGTTGGTCCTCTCCTGTCCCAGTGCCCTGGCAAAATGCCCGCACATGGGGGTCATGACTCACTCTGTTCTTTCTACTCCCAGTGGCACAGACACTCCGTAAGTGCTCACTAAATCCCCTCACATTGATTGCTTCCAGTCCCTTAGAATGCCAGCCCTGCTTTAAGGAATTTAAGGGGAGAAGAGAGAAGAAGCAGGAGACGATTCCGTGATGCACGGCACTTACATATTTTTTGGCATACAGATTACACTCCAGTATTTTTTTTAAAAAAACAAAGAAATAGATTTCAATTTTACTGAAAAAAAATGCTTATATAAAATAGTTTATGCACACACAGAAAACTGATGCTATGAAATTATATTTCAACAGTTTTTTGTTCTTTATTTGAATTCTATTTATTTATTTATTTATTTATCTTTTTGAGACAGGATCTCGCTATGCAGCTCCGGTTGGCTCACTTTTGTAGCCCAGGCTGGTCTTGAACTTGCACTGATCCTCCTACCTCAGCCTCCCAAGCGCTGGGATTGCAGGCATGCATGGCTCTTCTATTTATTTTTAAATGTATTTGGTACGGGGTCTTACTAGGCAGCTTGGACTCTTAGTGATCCTCCTGTTTTCAGCCTCCCCAGCACTGGGATTACAAGCGTGTGCCACCACCATGCCCGGTTTTGGTGGTCAGCTCAGTGTGCCCAGGGGTGGGACCAGTACAGCATGTGGTGTGAGGGATTACAACTGGTCCCTGTGCTTGCCTACGCAGGCACTTTGTCTGCTGAGCTATCTCACCAGCCCTAATTTTCTCCATTCTAACTTCTTGTAATAAACATATAATGTTTTATGGAAAATTATTTCAACAGGAGGAATAATAAACTGTCTAGTCTCGCAAAATTTGAGGAGGTCAAAAAAATTTTGAGGTGGTCTAAATGTCTATCTGGACTATATGTTTTGTTCTAAATGTCTTTTTTTAAAATTTTAGGATAGGGTCTACAGGGTCTCACTATGTACATAGACTGGTAGTGATCTGCCTGTGTTCAGCCTCCCAAGTGCTGGGATTACAGCTGTGCGCCACCACACCCAGTCTCAATCACTGTTTTAGTGCACCCGGGGGATGCAGCTAGCACAGCATACCGGGGATCCGACCCCAGGCACTGTGTCTGCCTAAACAGGCGCTTTAATCTGCTGAGCTATTTAGCGCCCCCGCTTAAAGGTCTTGATGTGTATCCAGAACTGTAAATTGGTCCAAGAGATAAAACATTTATAAAATTACCCATCTCACAATCCGTAAACCCACATAAATAGGATATTTACATTAAAAATTGTTTTTGAAAAATTGAAGCTATAAAAACCTTATGGTTCAATTTTTTTTTCTTTTTTGAGACAGGGTCTTACTATGCAGTTCACCATCCTGCCTCAGCCTCCCGAGTGCTGGGATTGTAGGCATGCACCATCACACCTGGCTGATACTCCAATATTTTCTAGTTTATCTACATTATATATTTTTTATGTACAACCTTGTATCAGAACTATTGGGTTAAAAGCATGTTCCTCAGAAAGCAGTCAAGACATCCTTCCTTTTGATTCAGGAATCTTTTGCCCATTCGCAGAACCACACTGTATTTTTTTCAGCTGCTTCCTGAGAACCCACGTTATGTCAGCAACTAGGATTAGGCTCAGCACGACCACTCTGCAGTCTCCCATAGGATGTAAGGTGAACAGGCAAGTACAGAGCTCTCCAGCACTGCAGTGACCTGTCTAATCACCTTCTAAAGAGAAAAGATCTGTTTTGGCCCTCGGCTTTAGAGTGTGGAGCCCACCATCCCTCAGACCTGCCTGAGGCAGACCAAGAGGGTAAGGAGGAGGAGGAGGAGCAGAACCGCCCACCTGCTGCTGGGAGAGTAGGTCAGAGCCTCACAGTCCCCTTCAAGGCCACGCCCCAACAACCGGAAGACCTCCTGCTAGGCCCCACTCCTTAAATTCCCAGCACTTCCTACAGCATCAAGGGCCAGGATTAGCTGAGCAGCATAAGCACCTGCCTGGCAAGTTCAAAGTCCCAACTTTGATTTCTGGTACTGCAAAAAATCAAAAATAAAATAATAAAATAAAATAAAAGACCTTGGGAAACACTCAAGTCCAGCCACCGCAAATGTGGTGGCACCTCCGTTGCTCTGTGGACCACTGCCATACATCCAGCGTGGAGCTGCCCTGTCTTCAGTGTGGGCCTTAGGTCTTCACTAAAGAAAAGGAGGGGTACAGGAGAGGTCGCTCACTATCACCTCTTCCGTGTTCTCAAAAGGCCGCACCTAGAGGGCCGGGCATGGTGGCGCACGAGTGCAATCCCAGCACTTGGGAGGCTGAGGCAGGAGGACTGTGTGGGTTTAAGACCAGCCTGGGCTACAAAAGTGAGCTCAAGGCCAGCCTGAACTGTATAACGAGACTTTGTCTCAAAAAGACAAAAAAAAAAAAAAAAAAAAAAAAAAAAAAAAAAAAAAAAAAAAAAAAAAAAGGCCACACCTTTAGGAAGCCACATCCAGACTATTCTTGAATTTACATGAGAAACTCACAAGTGGTTAAGATTGCAGGAGGCTCTTTTGATTTCTTATTTCCACAGGAAAACAGGATTCAGGCTTGGAAACAGCCAGAAACCTGTCGGGAGGAGTGGCTGCTGGTGTCCTGTTACAGCCTGAGACCATAGTGAGCAATCATGGATTGTGTATTTTAGAATATGCTAGAAGGGCAGGGCTTTGTTGTTGCTTGTACCAGGAATCACACTCAACCTCACACTTGCCAGGCAAGCACTGTGCTGTTGAGCTGTATCCTTGGCCAGGGGACAGGGTTTCTACCTCAAAGAAATAAATGATTAAGGCAATGGATGTCAACTACCCTGATCTCATCATAACACAACATACCCAGGACATCTGTACCACAGGTGTCAAAATCTTTAGAAGTTGATATGGGGCCATTTAGATAGCTCAGCGGTCTAAAGCGCCTGCCTAGGCAAACTTAGGCAACCACAGGGATCACGGTTCGATCCCCGGCACCACATGCTGTGCCAGCTCCACACACAGGGCAGGCTGAACTGACCATAACATAAATAAATACAGTTTTAAAAAAACTAAAAAAACGGGGCTGGGGGCAGGGAAGATAGCTCCACGGCACAAGTGCCTGCCTGGCAAATGCCAGGTCATGAGTTGGAACTCCAGTCCCGCAAAAAATGAATGAATGATGAATAAAATAATAATAAAAAAAGAAGTGGGTATGGAAGCAAGTGGCATGAGTTCTTGAGGGG
Organism: Capromys pilorides; assembly: GCA_004027915.1. NCBI lineage: Eukaryota > Metazoa > Chordata > Mammalia > Rodentia > Capromyidae > Capromys > Capromys pilorides. Next base: position 11,098 of record PVKN010010228.1, read on the forward strand.
AGGTCTTTGAAGATGTTGAAATACAGGACATGTGGATTGCCTCCTGAGGTGTGCAGCAGCCACAGCCACCTCTAGGAATGTTGTCACAGAGGCAGCAGCTTCCAGAGCTGTGCCACTGACAGATATGCAAACACACACACACACACACACACACACACACACACACACACACACACACCAGCTATGAATGCTTAAACTGCAGTCTGAATGAAGCTGTGCTGTAAATGTAAAATGCATATGAGTTCAAAGAGCACAAAAAAGGGATGTAATGTATTTAAAGTATTGCATGAGTAATTCCACATTGAAATAGTTTGAATAAATTGGGATAAATAAAATATGAAAACTTCATTTTTTTCAAAAAAAGTGAGTTGGTTGTTGCAGGGTCTCACTACACAGTCCAGACTCTGGTGATCCCCTCAGCTTCCCTCGCCAGTACTGGGATTACAGGCTTGTGCCACTACACCTGCACTGTGGCAGGCTCAGCCCATCCTGGGGGCGGGGCTGGTGCAGCATGTGGTGCCGGGAATTGAACCTGGATCCCTGTGCTTGCCTAAGCTTGCCTAAGCAGGCGCTTAAGCCCACTGAGCTATATTGCCAGCCCCTTCAGCTCTTTTTACACTTCGAAAAATATGGCTACTAGGAAATCTGTGATGGCTTCTGTGGCCCATTTCTATTTGTCGTCTTTTGCTTTCTATCATGTAGCAAAGGTGACCTCAACAGTATTCCTTCAAGGGAAGGGGAACACACAAGGGATTTTCCCCAGGGAAATAGGTCAGTGATTAAAACCAAGCCCTCTGTGTCCCAGCACACTGCTGATCTCTTCAGGTTGCTAACTCAGGGTTTATCCACACCCAAAAATGCAGCTTCAGCTTCCTGAAGCAGCCCTGCTTGGCCTGGCTGGAAAGGAGGCTGGTGCCACTCTGCTGTGGGCTCCTGGGCCCTGCGACCTTCTGTGGACCCTGATGCTGTGACAGGGGCCCCGGCTTCTGAACTGCTGTCCCTGTGACTGTCACTGGGGCTTTTCATAGCACCCTGAAAGTGTGCCCACGTTCTGAATTAAGACAGTGCTGGACTAGGGCCTGGAAGATATTCTGAGTCTAGAGCAAGGAAATAACTTCTCCAAATCAGTTAAAAAAAAAAAAAAAGGAACCCAACTTGCCAATAAACACAGGGGGAGTTTTTCACCTCAGGAAGGTGGGAGTGGAGCCTTGTGGGGACATGGGACGAGGCACAATGCAGAGGCTGCCCCTCTAAAAACAGTAGCTGGGCCTTGGGAAGAGATGGCAGGGGCGCAGACCCAGGGATGACACAGTGGCCCATGTCACCAGCACTAAGCAGTTGGCTGACTGCTGTCCCCTGCTCACAATCACAACGCTTACCCCCCACCCCTCTACCCCCATCCCCAGCACCACCTGCAGGGCCGGCTGAGCCTGATCGATGACCCCACTGTTTCCACTGGAGTCTGCATTTAGCTCCTTCATGGCCTGTGTTGGGCACCTATGTAGCCCCTTCTAGGCAGCACCAGTTATGGGGGGAGGATGGGCAGCAAGGTCACCCGTGCCCCCAGATGGTACAGAGGGGCCACAAAAGCACCAAGGGACACAACACCTCCTGCAGGTCACCAGTGGTCTCCAGGAGGGCACCCCACTTATCTACACCAATCCCCAATTCACACCTACCCTTTCTGCCTGACTTTGGGCCCTGCCCTTTAGCAAATTCTTTTCTACCTCATTCATTATGGCTCTGCCACGCATGGACACACTACCATTAGGAAAAGAAGAATACTTTGCAAAGGACAAGAAATAACATGACTTTTGGAACTGGAAAGGTCCAACCATTAAAAGTGTTATTTTTCTGAAACACATAGTCCAATATTTATGAACTCCTTCCCATGGCCCCGAGGGAATTCTTTAGCAAGTGCATTCCTGCATCTTGCACACTTAGCGCTGCGGCTTGACTGTGCCTGAGGGAGCTTTGGGGGTGATGGGTGCAGCCGTGGGTGGCCCTGGTACGAGATGTCCCTGGTCCAGGAAGTGGGCACTGGGAGCCTCTTGCACTCAAGTTGGGGTTGGGGACAGAAAACCCAAGGGACCTCGACAAGGCCTGAGGGAATTATCCTGGAACCCATGGGCCCATCCTCAGGGAAAGTCCCGAACTCCATCACCTCCCCCTGCACCCACCTACTACCATGGCTTCCATGCCAGCAGGATGTGGGGGACAGCAGTGTCGGGGCCATGCTGAGCTGCAGGACACTGAGCCACGGCACAGCTTACTTCCTTCTAGAGAGAATACACAGGACGCTTGGGAATCCTTTGCCTCTTCTCCTGGCCCAGTCCTGTTGGGAACCATGACTGTGGGCAGCGCATGGTCCCAACTACACAGCTGGGCCAGGTGACCACACTCCCTAGTCCTTCTTGATGCCGGACACCCATCCAGCAGCCCCTCATGGAGGTGACCAGGACTCTGCTCTGAGGACGACGCAGCACCAGTGCATCTCAGGTCAAAGCCACAGCAGCCACCACCACCACCACCAGATCTACTATTTATTGTCCTGAATGAACTGCTCCACATTGGTAAATGTCCCAGAACCATTCAAAGACTCTGCTACTCTAGCACTGCAGTGCAGAGTGAAATCATGACGTGCTCCTAGAGATGGTTTCCCTGAAGCCAGGCTGCCAGCCAGGAGTGAAGGCTGGTGACCCATGACTTCACCGCAGAAGTAGACAGGTCAACCTTCCCATGCTAATTTGCAGACACCTACATGATGCTGCAGAGCATGTGCAGGTTGCTGTTACTGTGTTAATGAGGGGAGAGGCCACTGCATGCCCATGGGGGTCTGGACACGTGTCCCATGTGTTTGCATCCAGCCCCAGCACGACACAGCCAGGCCTGGGCTCCCTGGCACCCCTGAGGACAGAGGGATGAGATCTTTCAGCTTTGAACTAAGCCCAATTATTATCTACTGAAAAATAAATTAAAAATTAAGTCAGATCCCTGCCCAAAATAGCCCAGTAGTAAATTATTAAAGAGTATACATTAAGTCCATTACAATCCAAGGTGTACTGGGAGCAGTCAATAAGTATATGATGGCTTATACTATTCAAAAAGAAAAAACATTTTCCCCCCTCAGTATTGAGGATTGAACCCAGGGCCTTCACACTGTGCTATATTTCCTGCCTTTTTTATTATTTTTATTTTGAGAATTTTGAGACAGGGTCTTACAAAGTCACCAAGTTGCCTAGGCTGCTTGACCTTGTCATCCTTCTGCCTCAGCCTCCTAGAATGCTGGGATTATAGGTGTGTGTCAGCAGGCCCAGCTCTAAAGAAATAAAAAAGAATCTGAAGAGTTTTTCTTAAGCTCAGTTGGCAGTCTCAGGTGCATAGTTCAGAAGCCAAGCGGCCAGGGCTGAGCAGCTCCTTCAGTGAGGGCCCTTGGCCACCTTGGACATGCTGGTCATCAGGGTTGTGGCTCTTGGGTGGGCTGAGCTGGTCCCCCAGCTCTGGGATGAGTTCAGCATCAAAGAGTGAAGTGTCCCCCGCTTCTGGAGCCGGGTTGTGGGCTATCATGGTCACTTTCTGGGGCCTGGCACCGCACCTGTGAAGAAAACAGGCAAACAGAGAGTTCTAAAGGGCTCTTGCACAGGACCCGAGCACCTGACTCCTCTCTGTAGAGGCCGGTGAGCATCTCCTGGTTCCATCTTCCTGGCTTGGCCCCAGAAGGCCATCCCCACCGTGGACCTGTGTGACTTCAACTGCCAGGCCCAGGGAGGCATCCACTGTGCCAATGTCCTGCCACCAGGTGTGCTGCACACTGGCACACTGTCAGGGTGCTTTGAAAAGCCCCAATGACCTGGACAGTCCCAGGGGCAGCAGGTCAGGAGCCCCAGGGTCTGCAGGAGGTTGCAGGGCCCAGAAGCCCCCAGCAGAGTGGTGCTGGCCTCCTTTCCAGCCAGGCCAAGCAGGGCTGCTTCAGGAAAAGCTGCATTTCCAGGCCTGGGAAAACCTTTGGTTAGAAGAATGAGGAGATCAACAAGTGTGCTGTGACCACAGGGGCCTTGGTTTCACTCGCTGACCTATTTCCCCAGGGAAAATTTCTCATGTGTCCACCCTTGGAGGAGGGTCAACTTAGATGTGCGATGGAAAGCAAGAGGTCAGAAATAGTCGTTTTTTAATGCGAGAAACCCACAGACGTGTGGCTGGTAGCTGACTTAGTAAATGCTGCTAAACACAGTTTTATTAAGTTTCCTGCAAGATGCTGGGAAATGCACTGGCCCCCGAGCCACCTCTAGCTCAGATCTCTGGGGACCGACCGCACAGGGGCTCTGCAGGGGCAGCCCCCGCTGCTGTGTGGGGAGAACAGTGTGCTTTTGCTGAGTTTGGCTGGCATGATAGGAAGATCAGGCGAGCAGGCTAGGGCAAGCACGTCTGGTTGTTTCTCCAGATTTCTCGGTAAGGTCTAACCCATCAGGGAGAATTTTTTTTTTTTCAGTGCCAGGAATCAAATTCAGGACCTTGCACTTGCCAGGCAGGTGCTGTACAACTGAGCTATATGCCCAGCCCTGGTGAGGGAGAATTTGATGGCTGAAATAGAGGTTGGGACAGAATGTGAACCTCTGAAAGGCTCCCGAATCTGAGGTAGCAGGAGAGAGGGAAGGGAGGAATCATCACAGGAAACAGCAACGAGGGAGGAAGCTGAAGCCTGTGCTCTCCCAGCCCAGCCTCTGCTTTTGACACCCCAAATCCCAACACGGGCAGCCTGTTTCTTTGAGTGAAGAAGCCTGGTGGCCTCCTCTCTGAGGAGGATGAAGTGAGGCCTTCCATTTCCCAGCATGCCCTGGTCATAGCCCAGCAGCAGTGTCCTTTCCCAGAGAGCTCCTGGTGGACAGGCTCCTGTGGGGTACAGGCTCCTACCCCTCAGCAGCTTCCAAACATGGTAGACAACAAAGTGGTGTAGATGTCTCAGAAAACTGTGGCATCAAAGAGAAAAGCAAGTTGGAATACAAGACATTTTTAAGAAAACACAAAAGCCTAATTGATCTCCTCAGAATGATTTAAGACAATGTCACAAAAACGGAAACAAACAAACAAGGTAGCTCTAAGGAGGAGGAATGGGATCACTGAAAGGAGAACTGCTTAGAAGGAGGGATAAACAATAAACTTAAGAGAATTTCTTAAAACCAAGAATGCGAGATTAAAAAATACAGGCAAAAAGAAAACTACCAGGAATCAGTGTAAGAGGCGCTTCCTCCTACGAGAAAACACAAAGAGTTCAAGGGAGAAAAAAATACCAAAGGGGTAACAGATAAAACTGTCCTGGGCTGAAGAAAGACATCACTTCATAGACTGAAAGTACTAAATGGGTGAAGGAAAAACATTACATCTACAAATACGCTTGGAAGATCTAACGGCAAGGGGAAATGCTCCCAGAAAGAGCAAGCGAACAGCTTTCAAAGGAGGAAAAATTTGCAACAGAATTTCATGGCTTATCCTGGATGCTAGAAATCCACACATCAAGGCTCTCCAAAAATTAAGGAAAAGTTATTTTGAACACAGAAGTTAATATCTGACAAATGATTCATCAAGAGTAAAGGCTTTGGGCCGGGGAGATAGCTCAGTAGAAGAAGTGCTTGCCTGGCAGGCGCAAGGTCTTGAGTTCAATCCCCAATACCGGGGGAAAAAAAAACAAAAAGAAAAGGCTGGGACCAGAGATGTGGCTCTGTGCAGCCCCTAGCAGGCACGCAGTCTTGGGTGCAGTTCTCAATGCTACGAATAAAAGCCTCAGGAAGTTTACATTCTGCCTCTGGATCAGACTCAGGGCATCACACAGGCTGGCCAGCCCTCTACCACCTATAGCCCAATGCATCCTTTTTGAAAAAAGTGGCTTCAGGGCACACTCTTGTCTGACAGGAGTCAAAATCAAGAAAAAGGTGGGCACCAATGCAAAGAAATCCCATGATAACGACGGTGGAGTCAGGATGAAAAGCTGCCAGGCCAAATCTGTGTAGAATGTGTACTCCAAAAAAGATGGCATTTAAAGAGAAACGAAGCAGATGGGACAGTGGATGTGCTAAAGGCGTGTTCTTTTCCAAATTGTGGTTGAGAGGAAGAGCTCAGAAACTCCAGAAAAATCAGACTTAAAAAACCTGCAGATCCTGAGCTGGGTGTGGTGGCGCATGCCTGCAATCCCAGCACTTGGGAGGCTGAGGCAAGAGGATCGGTGTGAGTTCAAGACCAGCCTGGGCTACAAAAGTGAGCTCAAGGCCAGCCTGAGCTGTATAGTAAGACCCTGTCTCATAAAGACAAAAAACAAACAAACAAAAAACAAAACAAAAAACCCCCTGCAGATCCTTGAGTTCACTTCCCAGTTCCAAAAAACAAACAAACAACAACCCTGCAGGAATAGCCTGGCATCGTGGTGCGGGCTTATAATCCTACCACTCCAGAAGCTGAGGGAGTATGCAGTAGGAGGCCAGCCTAGGCTACATGGTGAGTTCAAGGCTGGTCTGAACTACATGTCTAAACACAAGACAAAACAACCAACCCAAAAAACCCCCTCTACAAGATGTTCGTGGTTTAAGAAAGAAAATAAAATGCAATGTGATTTTGAATGATTTGCGGAGTGTAAGGAAAATCTGTTGGACGCTTCTACTAAGAAAATTCTACTTTGATCTAAGAATCAGCAGTGGTCTTATACCAAGATAATAAAATCCCAGCACACCACCTGGGTTTGCAATGAGTGGTATTTACGGAGCTATTACAGCACAGCTGTCTTCGCTGCTTTTGAACTGTTGCAGTCAGCCTATGGACAACGGACAGAAGTTGATGACGTTCATAGGGTGATGACTGGGTCAGCCTTGCAGAAGTTAAATGTGTGCTAGCGCAAGTTGTGAGGTGGGGCTGGGCATGGGGACACACACCAAGCGAGGTCATGGCAGCACTTGGGAGGCTGAGGCAGGAGGGTGGCTGAGTGTTCACGGCCTGCCTGTGCCACACAGTGAGACCTTGTCTCAACCAAACCAAACCAAACCAAACCAAACCAAACCAAACCAAACCAAACCAAACCAAAGTTGTGAGGTGGGAAGAGGCAGACAAAGTCAAAGGTGACATGCTACGATCCTTCTTTTGCACACAAAACAGTCAAGAGTTCCCACTGAAAGGTGATGGCTGAATACTGGCTCAGTCACGCCCCCCAGTAATCCCAGCGCTTGGAAGGCCAAGGCAGAAGGATTGCCGAGAATTCGAGGCCAGCCTGGGCTGCGAAGTGAGCTCAAGGCCAGCCTGAACTGCACGGCAAGACCCTGTCTCAGAAAGACCAGAAAGGTGAGGGCCAAAATACAGAAGCCATCATGTGATCAAAATGTGAAGGCAAGGTAGACATGTCCCAGGTAGGGACCAGCAGGCCAACAGGACACCTGAGCATGTGTCGGTGGTGACAGAAATGCACCGATTACCACTGACTCCCCCACACCTGTCACCATGCCATGCAGCTGCCAGCAGATGAGGAGGCAGGGCCAGCTGAGGATGGCCACTGCTGCCCGCCAGCTCTGATGTTTTCTATCATGTGCACAATTTGCTTTGTGCACATTAAAGCTATTTGATAGGTATGAATTGTGTTTGGGGAAAGACATATGATTTTAAAAACCTGCCTGCCAGATGAATCATAAACAGTCTCGCTCTGGACCACAACGAATGTCACTGCCATTGTGCTGCAGCTAGGCAAGTCGGTCCCCACTACTTCTGGCCCTGGTGTAGCCAAGCGGGCAGCAGTCCTTTCTGACCTGGCTCTCCATCCCCCTCCACCCTTTATTTTCTTTGCAGCAGTTAGCATTCTCTGAGTCACATCCATGACACTAAAACAAAAGCCGCAGAAAGCTTATTCTTTCTCTGCAGTGAGCTAACAAAATGTATCGCCATTTATAAAAGTATAGAAGTGCCTACATTCGGCAACCCAGTAGAGCATTTAATTTTTTTTTGTTTTACCCAACTAGGAAAACAGAGCTTCGAAGCCCGGTGTGAAGGAAGAAGTTGATCAGGATGGCTCTGGGGGTTCAGATGGGCAGGGAGGTGGCCTGGACTCCACCGCAGAAGAGGCCCAGGGGCCTGAGCTCCCCCGCAGGACCCCGGGCTGCCCCTTCACTTACGGTCCCTGCTGGTCTCTGTCAGCTCCTCTCTGGGTGAAAACCCAGATGGCTTCCTGGTCCTTATTCTCAGCAACCATGGCCACGGGGGGTTGGCCCTCACTGTCGCTGTAGCTGGGGTCAGCACACTGTAGCACATGGGGAAGGAGAAGCGTGACATCAGACCCTGACCACAGTGGTCTCCCAGCACTATGCTATGAAGTACAACACAGGTCCTGCTAAAGAAGAGACAGAGTTGGGCGCGATGGTGCCCGCCTGTCATCCTAGCACTTTGAGAGGCAGAGGCAGAGGCAGGAGGATGACAAGTTCGAGCCCAGCCCAGGCAACTTTGCAACTTAGTGAATCCTCGTCTCTAAATAACAAAAGGGTCAGGGAAGTGGCTCAATGTGAAGACCTTCTGCTTAACCTCTAGTACTGGGGGGGGGGGGGGGGGAGGAAGGAAACAGAGGAGTAAAAGAGGGGAGGGGAAAAAGAAAGAAAAGACAGGAAACTAGGCTGACTTGAGGTCAGAGGAGAGAACCAGGCATCTTAAGACCCAACCTTACTATGATGGACCCAGCTGCCAAAGCCCAAAGAGAGAGACCCTTACTCCCCGCATCAGCGGGAAACCACCCTGCCTAGTTTGGTTTTTAGGAAATCAGGCAGAAGGTCACATGGGGGCAAGGACCGGGGACTCTCTGTCTAGCCTTGAGGCCATATTTGGGCTTATGAATGCTTGTCACACTATTTTCTTTGCTATACAAACCAGCAAAGGGAACAATTAGTACAAAGCTTTGGACAAGCCATTTGTGGGGTGCCCCACGGTGCTAGGAATCTACCTGGGGCCCGGGCTTCCCCGCAGCCGCAGGGCACTTGCCTTGCCGTTCACCTCGGCCAGCAGCTGGTCAAGCCCAGAGGCTCTTCTGTCCCCTGCTGCGTCCCCATCCTCCAGCAGGCGTCTGGGCTGCAGGAGCACAAGTCATGCCTGTCACTCCCAGGGACCCACGCCACTGAGTCCTAGGCTGACAGTCAAGGCTGATGACGCTTCCTCTCCAAGCTCAGTGTGGTGCTGAGCACACTGGTGTGTGTGCGTGCACACGCACGTGCATGTGCTCTGTGTGAGTGTTTGCACATACATGTGGTCTTCAAAGGCCAGCAGCACAAACATCCACTGCTTCTAGCAACTGCAGTCTCTATAACCTTGCCTTCGTTACTGACCTGCACTGACACTGTCCTATGACCAGGGACAGGAGCTGGGAACAACCACTTCAACCAGGCACGTTTCTAGGAAAGGAGTGGGTGAGCCCTAAAGAGGATAGCACAGGTCACAGTGCCTGCAGCCACCTGTACGTGACCATGGGAACCCACTCCCTGAGAAACGAGGCGGTCAGTAGCACTAGCCTCTCGCCTAGGACAAGAGCTCTTCAGACCACAAGTCTGAAGAAATCGTGGTTCTTTTTATTTTGTCTCTTTGAGACAGGATCTCGCCACGTTGTTCAGGCTGGCTTTGAGCTTACTTGTCGCCCTGGATGGTCTTGAACTCCCAATGATCCTCCTGCTTCAGCCTCGCAAGTGCTGGCAGAGGCATGTGCCACCAAGCCCAGCATCGCCTTTCCTATTTTAAGAGACTATGAGTTCATTTTTATATCTAGTTTTTCTGAGCGATTTCAAATGCAGGAGGACTGCAGGAAACAGTCTAGAAAGCGGGACGTGTTGCTTTCTAGAGGATTCTACTCCTGACTGGTGGTTGCAGGACCAGTGCTTCCCCGGGGATGAGTGGAGGGAGAACCTACTCCTCCTGCTCCCTGCGGTGTCTAACTACATGCCTCCCATTCTCCACTTCCACCCTTAGAGCACAAGCTCCCATTTCTGATCCCTAAGCCCCAGGAAGGGCTGGGGCTCTTCATGCCGAATTCTGTCCCTCATGGGAAATGCGTGCGCTGTCAGTGCCAGGAGGCCGAGCCATTTCTGTCCTCCATTCCTGGTTCCTTTTCAACATCTAGATCCACGCCCCGAGTGTGTGTGTGCTCAAAAGTGATCACTGGATTAGTGAATGAACTTCAGCCCCTAATGCAAATGAGAAAGTAAAGGCACCAGAGGGGACTCAGGTCCCCTCAGCGGAAGTAGGAGGAATCTCAAAGCTGTACACTGTTACATTCAGGGAGCTTTAAACTCCTCTTTCCTCATGACAATATTACAAACTGGGAGAAGCACACTGAATCATATACACCATTGAATTTGGAACACTTCTAGTGGCTTCCAGGCTCTGCTTAAGCCTGAAAGAACAGGGTTTGCACAATGAAGGCTTCTTCCCAGCTAGGCCCAAGGTGGAAGCAGGCTGAACCCAGACTTCAGAATTATTAGGTGACGTGAGTGTGTCACACCACCAACACCCTGGCCACCACAGTTAGGACCCTGGCCACTGACAACAAGGGGACTCAGGTGCTTTCTCTGCCACAAGCCAAATGCCTCCAGGAAAGCCTGTTGTTATGGTTTGTTATCCCCCAAAGCCTCACGCAGTCATGGGGCAGCTTTTGGAGTCTATGATTATTGTGGGTGTGGGTGCTGCACCCACCCTGGGGCAGATAATTTGCATTATAATGTAAGGAGGGGAGAAAGGCTAACTAGCTACCTGGGCTGCTGCTCTTCCCTTTGCTCTTTGCCACTGCCATGAATGGTTGCTCTCTGCCATGTGCCACTCTGCCTTGGAGCCAGCTGAATATGGACTGAAACCTCCACTGTCAGCTAAATAAACCTTTCCTTCCCTCACTTTGGGTGTCAGGTATTTGTCCCAGCAACAAGAGAAGAGAGACACTTGTCCTGCAGAGGAGCCAACCTTTAACATGGGACTTTGGACTCTATACCTGTGCTGGGTGCCCGTGCTAAACTACCCAGCCTTGCACTTGCCACATGACCAGGCAACCAAAGGTCCGACCCAATGCCAGACAGAGAGAGGTGGGCACACAGGGTTGACCCCAGGACAAATAGCACCTCGGAAAGCTGATGGACACTAACACACAACCTGGAGATATTTAAAGGATTCTGCTTCCATGAAATAAAAATACGTCATTATAAAAAACAGACAATGAAAAAGAGTCCAATTTAGAAAACATCAAAGTTGGGATTCGGGGAGACAACTTGGTGGTCTAAGTGCCTGCTTGGCAATGCAAGGTCATGGGTTCCATTCCTGGTATCACATGTCAGCCATGTGGCTGGCTCTGTGGGGATCCAACCACTGAGACCAGGCATGGTGGAGCATGCCAATAATCCCAGTGCTGGGGAGGGCTGAGACAGGAGGATCACTATAAGTCTGAGCTGCACAGTGAGATCCTGTATCAAATAAATTAAATAAATAAATAAATAAATAAATAAGCAAGCAAGCAAGCAAGCAAGCAAGCCAAAAATAGGCTGGACGAGCGTGGTGGCACACGCCTGTAATCCCAGCACTTGGGAGGCTGAGGCAGGAGGATCAGTGTGAGTTTGAGACCAGCCTGGGCTACAAAAGTGAGCTCAAGGGCAGCCTGAACTGCATAGCGAGACTCTGTCTCAAAAAGACAGAAAAAAAAAAGGCTGGAAGAGCAAGTCGCCAGGGCAAGGAGCACGCATACATACCATGGGCGTGGGCCTATCTTTCTTCCTGTGAAAGTTTCTGGCCTTGAC
>PVKN010010229.1:0-22869 GCA_004027915.1 Capromys pilorides
CCTTTACAAAACAAACTTTACTGAGACACCCACACATTCCTCTAAAATGTACAATTTGACATTTGTAGCATTTTCAGAGTCATTCAGCTACCATTATAGTCAGTTTTGGGGCCTTTTCATTACCTCCTGAGAGAACTTCGTGCCCAATAGCTGTTGTTCTCTTCCTCATACCACCCTCCCTCCCCGCCCTGGGCAACCACTATTTAATTAGTGTCTAGCTTACTCTGGACACTTCATGTAAATGGGGGTCACACAATACGTGGTCTTCTGCAGCTAGCTTCTTTTACTTAGCATGATGTTTTTCAAGTTTATGCTATTGTAGCATGTATCAGCAGTTTCTTTTTGCTGCCTAATAAAATTCTATTGCCTCTAATTATATTTTATACACCACAGAATATCCCACATTTTATTTATGTATCTCTTGATGGACATTTGGTTTGTTTCCAGTTTTTGGTAATTGTGAATAATGTTACTGTGAGTAATTATGTACAATTTTCTTCTGTAGACATGTTTTCAATTCTCTTGGGCATATACTTCACTGTATAATTGGTGAGTCAAAAGCAACTCTATTTTTAACTTTTTGTGACATTGCCAAACCAACCAATTGACATTTCCACCAGAAGTTTCCAATTTCTCCACATCTTTACCAACACTTGTTATAATGTCTTTTTTATTATAGCCATCCTGTGGATAAGTGGTGGTATCATTGAATAGCTTTTCCATTTCTGTCAAAAATCCATTGGTGGGTTGGCGAGATAGCTCATTGGACTGAAGCTCCTGCTTAGGCAAGCTTCAGCAAGCACAGGGACTGTGGTTGGATCCCTGGCACCACGTGCTGCACCAGCCCTGCTGCATGTGGGCTGAGGTGGCCAGAGTCAGGGCCTAGTAGTGCTCACCTGTAATCCCAGCATCCCAGGGAAGGCTGAAAACAGGAGGACCACCTAGAGTCTGAGCTGCATAGTGAGACCCTGCAACAACCGAATACATTTTAAAAAAATCCATTGGTCATACTCGCATTGGTCTCTTCTGTTGATCTCAGTCTCTATCTTCCTACCAGGGTACACAATCTTGGTTATTGTACTACATAGGCTTGAAGCCCGGTACAGTGATTTTTTTCTACTATTCTTTCTTTTCAAAATTATTTTAACAATTCTAGTTCTTTCACCTTTTCATATACATTTTAGGATAATCTTGTCCAACCTACAAAACATCTTTATGAGATCTTGGTAGTAAATGCATTGAACTTGTAGTTCAATGTATGCCCTGTGGATGTCCCAATCCATAAACATAGAATTCCTTGCCAGTTATTTGGGTCCTCTTTTATTTCTTTCATCAGCATTTTGTCCTTTTCAGCAGGCAATTCCTATATATGTTTCATTAGATTTATATCCATTTAATTTTTTAAAAGATTATATATGTGTGTATATATATATATATATATATATATATATTAGTTTTAGTTTCTATGTGTTCATTGCTAGTGCATATAAACACAAAGGACATGTAGATTGATTCAGTCTTCACCAATAAGTATGATATTATCTGTAGGATGTTTTGCAGATGTTCTTTCTTTTTATAGGAAGCAGTTTTATGTATATAAAAAGCTCATTTATTTATGTAGGAAGTGGTGCTAATCTGGAAATTCTTATCATGAAGGGTATTAAATTTCATTAAATACTTTTTTATCCATCAATTGATAAGATCATGATTTTTTTGCTTTAGCCAATTAAAATGAAAGATTCCACTGATTTTTACATATCAACCCAGGCTCGTATCCCTGGAATAATTTCATTAATAGTGACGTACAAAAAAAATCATGGCGTACAATTTAAAAAAAAAATATTGCCGACTTTGGCATTAGTAGCTCACAATGAACCCTATGTCTTGGGTAGGGAACCTCTCCTCTGGCCTGGAGAAACTCTCAAAGGGCACCTCTCTGTCTTCCCCAGTACTGGGGACTGGGAGTACCGGTAGATACAAGAGAGTGCCGGTGGAGGGCTGGGAAGTGAAGGTGGCCGTGGGGCCTGCCTGCAGGCAAGGTAACCCAGAGGGCCAGTGAGCCTGGCTTAGCATTCTTCCCAGTCCTGAGCCCAGCCGAGACCTGACCCCTGAACTGTGACCTCCACAGCTCCAAGGGTATGTGCTCTAGGCTCTGTCCCTCAGGAATCACAGCTGGCATTGAATTTTCCACTAACTATTTTGTGGTTGTCAGTTTGGGCTCTCTGGTCAGGGTGACCTGGGAGTTGGCCGAGCTGGACTTTGCCCAGAGTGGTGGCCAGGAAGAGCACTGCTACCTCCTGACCCCTGCGGGGAGATAAACAGCTGGATCCAACACTCCACTGGGGCTATTTTTAGTTGCTGGTTCCTGGCAGGTCTGGCCAGGTTTGGGCCTGGAGGGAGAACAATGAGCCTCTGAGCCTTCTGCAGCCCTGTAAGGCCCGGGAGGAAGGTGCACGATACCATAGGGGCAGTGCTCTGAGGGGGTGGACAGAAGTTGCCCATCCCCCTTGCTGACCCGCAGGAAGTGCTTCTTCTGGAGCTCTCTGGGAAACTTCCTGCACGACCAGGTGCAGGGGCTTGAGTGACTCAGGAGCAGCAGCATCACTGCCGCTCCCTGAGGCGCAGACACTCGGCCATATTTATCAGCCTTGTGGTACAGATGAGGAAACTGAGTCTCCACAGCAGGAAGTAGCTGGCTCACTCCCAGCAAAGTCCCAGCAAATCTACACTACAGAAGCACAGCTGGGGGGTGGGAGTGGGGATTCACATTCAGGCCCTCTGACTCCTTCCAGAGGCTAGGCACAGCAAAGCCCCCCACTCCATCTGGCGCCTCTGTGGACACCATGAAACCAGTAGGTTTCAGTCTCTCCTCCTTAATGGCTCTGACTCTGTGAATGACCTTGGGCAGGTCACCTGCCTTCCCTGTGCCTTGTTTACTCTTCTGTGAAACCGGGAGAGTCTTTCTTCCAGGACTGGATGTGACTGAAGGTGGGGTGCACAGGCCACAGGCTTGCTGCCTCACAGGAGGGATATGCGCTGCCTGGCCTCCCTCCCTCAGCATTTGATAGTTCAAAGAGTCCATGAAGCACAGTTCCGTTCATCTTGGAGGCCTTCACCCAGGCAACACTCTCTGGTCCTCTTGGAGGGGTGGTAGGATACGAAGTGCAAAGAATGAACAGATCGGATGCGCCCAGAACTGTTGGGGAGCTCACTTGGCACGGGGAGGCCGGCCCCCACACAGTTAATGCCAGTGCCATGAGAAACGCCAAAAACATGCTTGTAGCCATTGGCTTTGGCTGCCTCTCCATGTACTTCAGCCTGGGTGGCTTGAACTCCAGACCTTGGCCTTTTTTTTCAGTTCTGGAGGCTGGACATCCGAGATCAAGGTGGTGGCAGAGTTGGCTGGCGCTCCTGAAGCCCGCTTGACATCCACCTGGCTGTCTCCCCCTGTGTCTTTATGGGGTTCCCTCTGTATCCACCTCCTCCAGATGTCCTCAGAGGGACACCAATCATACTGGACTAAATGGACAGTCATTCCCAGCCTAATGATCTCATTTAATTTTAATTGCCTCTTCATAGATCATATCTCCAAATATGGCCACATCCTCAAGGATGTGGGGCTAGGATTTCAACATATGAATTTTAGAGGACAATTTTCAGCCCATAACTAGAAACATTTAAAACCACAGAGAGTGACAACTTTTGCACATTGCTGGAGATTAAGTCTTGGGTGTACCAAGGGGTTGGCCTGTCAAAATTTGATAAGAAGGAGGGGTTCCCAAAATGCCAGCTGTGGAGAGATTATGTGGCGGAATGGTTGATAAATGCCTAGAGGTTGTCATGTCTGGCCCTGAGTGTCCAGTTGCTCTGTGCCTGGTGTCAGAATTTCTCCCCATTCTCTCCAGGATGTCAGCAAACCCTGCATCCAAATTCACTCAGGTCTCCATGGCCCTGGAGATAAAGTGAGACTTGGACATCTCCAGAGCAGAGTCCCACCTGGGCAGGTGCTGTGAGAGAGGAGGGTTGCCAGGTGCTCACCCAAATCCACAGGACCCAGGAGAGGTGGGGGAATCAGCCAGCTGTGGGTGGGGACTACAGCTGTCCTCAGCCAGGTAGGACAGCAGGGACATAAGGATCTAGGGACACCCAGAAGCTCTACCTGGGAAGAGGACACCTTCACTGGCCTAGAGGAGTGGGCATCCAGGAAGGCCTCCTGGGGAAGGGGAAGACCACGAAGGGTCTTGAGATAAGAGTCCTGGGTTGCCAGAGGCAGGCAGTGGCCTTGCAGGCTAGGACCTGTGACGGCACTCCCCACCCCCCACCCCGCACCCCCTGCCGTGTTTGTGCCCTCTGTGGACTGCTGGGCAGTCCTCTGAGTGCCAGACACTGAAGCAAGCTCTTCTTGTGGGTAATGAAAGCAAGGGGCTGCTAAGGATGGAGGAGCTGGCTGTGACCGCCATGTGGGTGACAAGAGGGTTTGGGCTCCGGCCACACTGGAAGAGCCAGCTACAGAGAAGGACTTTATGCCTCTGACGTGGAACCTGGAGGCCTTGAGCAGGGCAGAGCCAAGTGAGGTGGCTCCGGGGACAGAGGGCCTGGTGTGACTGAAGCGTCCCCAGTGCTGAGTGCCAGGTTAGAACAGCAACAGGGGAAAGGCCTACGCTTCTGAGTGGCAGCTGAGAGGGCAGGGCACTGCTCCAAGCCCAGGTTGGTGCAGGGCCCACGTGACCCCTGGACCCATGGCCTTCCTGTTCCTGGAAGGAGCCATGACTTTCCAAGAGCTGTTGTTGCTTCCTTGGGACTTCTGTTGGGGCCCATGGGGAAGGGACTTTTGGGCCGGCCATGCCCGGCTTACATGTTATGGCACAGGGCAGCTGGGGTGAGAACAGGACACACATCAGTTTGGGCCTCCCTTGGGCCGGGCTGGTGCCAAGACCCTTAACACACTAGCACATGGTTCTCTAACTGTTCTGAGAAGGAGCAGCTGATATTCCCATTTCCAAAGGGGGACATCGAGTGCCAGGGAGGCAGAGGACAAATCCAAAATCCTAGGGCTGAGAAGGCCTTGAATCTACTCTCTCTCTCTCCCTCCAAAAAGCCTACCTCCTAGCCAGGTCCCCTGGGCTCTAGCTAGGCTGCTTCTATTTTCAAGTAAGAGGTGAGCCTTTAACTCTTTCCTCTAGCCTCCTGTCTGGGATGGCAGGGAGAACCTGGGTAAGAGGGTACCTGGCCTGGCCACACACCTGGGGATGGTTGGGCAGAGGCCAGGCACACACCTGCTGCCCACCTCCTCCTGGCTCTGGTCCTGGGAGGGGCCCGTGTTTGCAGACAGAGAACTGGAGGTAGTGCCCTTGGTGACGCTAGGCTCCTGCACAACCTCAAGCTGCTACCTGCTTCCTTGCTTGAGCTCCCAGGTCAGGAAGCTGTGCTCTTGGCTCTCAGGTCTCCTGTCAGCTCTTTATCGTTGTCCCTGAGACCCAATATCCAACAATGACAGCTTAAAGGAAGGCAGGTGTAGTTGGGCTCATGGTGTCAGGTATTTAGTCCGAGGTGGGTGAGGGACTTAGTTCACGGCAGCTGGGAAGCAGAGCAGGGGAACAGCGCCAGAGAGGAAGAAGGGAGGAGCCAGTGTTGGTTCCAGAGGTCAGGCCCCCACAAACCACCCTGACACACCCAGGGATATGCTTCGCTAATCTGCTAGGCTAATCCAATGACATTTGCATATCAAGATTAACAGTCACAGATGATTTGTGAGGGGGACTGCAGGAGGGAAAGAGGCTGCCTTTGTAGGGAGCCAAGGTCTGGCAGCTGTGGGCACCTTTGAGGGCTTCCACGGTTGCCACTGGGGCTGTGTAAGGTTGCCGTTGTCACAGAGTCCTTTCTTGCAGGCTGGCTCGTTGGCACTGGAGGACCTTGCAGGCTGGTCCCCGGATGGGGCTGAGGGGTCCTGTCTCTCTCAGGGAACTGGGCTTCTCCTCACTGCAGCCTGTTGTCCCAGCTAGGTGGCTCGGGGATCTCAGAAATGGGCATCACGAGAGAGAGGAGAGGTCTGAGGTGAGGAGCAGCCGCTGTGGGAGGGCGAGATCATAAGCCGGCCCTTTCCCTTCTGCTGCCTTCGCTTGCCTCAAGAACGCATGCGCGCTGGAAACGATGGCGTTGCCCGGGGCTCAAGGAAGCAGAGATGTTTTCTGTAGTTCCCACGCGCCTTGGCTGGGAGCAAGAAGGGCCCAGACTACGGCATCCACACTGCGCACACACTGAATCCACACACAGCGTGCATCAAACGCACACGACACTGCTCCAGTGCAGCCTGAGCCCCGGGGCCGTGCTCCACACACACACCCACAGCACACACAAGCCATCCACACTCCAGCAGCGCACTGGCGCAGGTAGCGTTTTGTGACTGAGAAAATGCAACTCACAGGAAGCTCTGTGAGTTCAGGGAGGCTCCCAGTGATTGGGTATTTCATTCATGCCAACAGTATCTTTGAAAACTTGAAAACCAGTCACTCAACAGTGCAGTTACCCCAGCACTCTGGGAGGCTGAGGCAGGAGAACTGCAAGATTGTGCTCAGTCTGGGCAACTTAGAATGTAGAGAAATGCTGTCTCAGAATTTCAAAAAGAACTGGAGATGTAGCTCAGCA
Source organism: Capromys pilorides (assembly GCA_004027915.1). Lineage (NCBI taxonomy): Eukaryota > Metazoa > Chordata > Mammalia > Rodentia > Capromyidae > Capromys > Capromys pilorides. Next base: position 6,646 of record PVKN010010229.1, read on the forward strand.
TAAAGCCTTATTATTGGAAAAAGTGCATCCAATATATTTTGTATTCCAGCCCGAGCCAGGTCTGGGTCTGATAGATTCAGGTACCTAGTGTGAATTCTGCATAGCTGGAGCTCTGGGCTTTGAGAGTGGAGGCCTCAGCTTGGGCCACTACTGTCCGGTTACCCTTTTCTGGGGAGACTTTGGGCTTGAGCTCACTTGCCCTGCGTGCTCTTCAGCCCAACATGTGGCTCCTCTTGCTCCACTTCACACGTGTGTGCAACTGTGTTTGGGGGGAGGGGTGGGCATGGCATCGGGGCGCCCCTGCCTGCCGGGCCTATGAGCTCATACACTGCTGTCCCAGATGATCCTCCTGCAAAAAAACCTCCCAAGCAGCTCCACCCAGAAGGGAGAGCAGATGGAAAATTGGAGCAAGCCCTCATCTTGGGTCAGGGAGGAAAATATGCTTCTTCCCCTGCCCCCCCATCCACTCTAAAAATATGCTCAAGGCTTTTTTGAGCCTTGTTGCAATAAAAACCAGCTGTGGCTCAGAACGCCTCCGCAGCCTTCGCCTAAGGAGAAAGAAAACAAAAACAGCCGCTGGAGACACATCACACCCCGTCCAGGCGCTGGCCCAGGGTGCAGGCACCTCTGGCCTGGAATTGCTCCCAGGGGGAGCCCAACAACCCTGCGCGATGGGTCTGGTGTGAGCGCTGGGCACAGAGGTCACTCAGCTCTTCCTCTCTGTAATTCCTGGGCCCTGGGTGATGAGTGGCCAGAGAGACTTGAACTCCGCTCACAGGCACCTCCTCATCTCATGGCAGTGCCAGGTGTGTGTGTGAGGTGCCCGGGGACAGCCTGTCAGAGCTGCCTGCTGGCCAAGAAGTGGGAGAGGCCATGTCTGATGTGGGGACAGAAAGGCTTGCTAGAGCAGGAGACACCTGAGTGACTGTCAAGAAAGGAGACAGGGGAGGGTTCTGGGGAGATGGACTAGACCCACAAGGGCCTAGAGATGGAGGCAGTGACAAATGGAAGCTGCAGGTTGTGGGACACTGGGGACCAGACTGCATGACGGCCCCCTGGAAAGCACTTGAGCTGAGGGGTGTCTGACCTAAATCTGGACTGCCTGGAAGGTCTTTGGGGAGGCAGGTTGGTTGCCCAATGAGAGCTCAGGAGAGTCCCTTAAAGAGGGAGCCCCACCTTTAATGGGGCTTTGATGGCCAAGCTCACCCCATGCCACAACAGCCTGTGGAACAGAGTGTAGACCGGAGCTGGGTGCTTGGAGTCAGACCTGGCTGGAGTCCTGACCTGCTGGGACCCCCTGAGTGCTTCTTAAACCTCTATTTTCTACCCACAGAGGAACTCTAGGGCCTCGATTTCCCTGCTGGACAGATGGGACAGCTGCACTCAGAGGGAGGAAGGGATCACCTGTGGTCACCCACAGGCCTGTGGCCATCAGGACAGGGATTCCAAGTTGTGCAGGAAGAGTCTCTGGTGTGGGGCCACGTTTCCTAGAGCCACTAGGGCTTTCTTCTGTCCCCAGAGTACAGCCTCCCCCATTGCCCTGCTGCAGGGAGAGGCCTGAACTGGGGCCTAGTGGAGGGGAAGAAGCTTCCTGAGGAGTCCCCTGGGGACAAACGCACTCTCCCTCTCCTTTCCTCCTCCTCTTCCTCCAGCAGCAGCAGCAGCAGCAGCAGCAGCAGCAGCAGCAGCAGCAGCAGCAGCAGCAGCAGCAGCAGCTCCCTAGACTGTATCATCTTTTGGGCAGAACAAGTCCAAGAGGAGATGGACTCCCCCAAGACCTGTAGTTGGTGTAAGCAGAGCAAAGGACAGGAGTCCTGCTTGCCCACCTGGTGGCTCCACTGAGGTGTCGTGTTCACCAGGGTGACAAGCAGTGGGTGCCCAGGAAGTGTCTGAAGAATGGATGGACTTCCTGCAGAGGGCACACAGGCTGGGCCTGTGCTCCGACCTCAGCTTCACGGACTGTGTTTGTTGCGGCTGTGTTACTTCCCTTCCTCTTCACCCTGGGGCCACCCAGTGTTTTCTGGAGCCTCTGCCAGCACCAGCTGCTATGGCAGCAGCCCCTGGAGGCAGAGGCCACCTGCTGTTGTGGCATCCTCCACCTTCCCGCCTGCCCCTCGGATCCCCAGAGCATTCCTTGAGTACTCTAAGACCTGTGCTAAGAGCTCTACGCTCACGCTTCCTCTCACTGCTTAGAACAGGCATGGGAAGCAGCTGCTTCCACAGCCCCCTGACGTGAAACACCTGGCTCAGTTGGAGGGCTTCGTTCCCTGGGTGTCAAACGGGCATGCCTATTGAAGTCACCTGAAGAGTGTCAAAAACTCCCTGTGCCTGCGTCATGCCTCGAGGGGTTGTTGTGGTTTAGTTTCGTTGGACGTGGCTTGGGCCTGGAAATTTTTTAAAGATTCCCAGAAAAGTCTATGATGAGCACATGTTTGGGAACCACTGGTTTTCTACAGAAATTTTAACATAGGAGCTTAAAAAACAAACTCAAACAAACAGCTTTATTGAGGTATAGTTGACAGGCAGGAAATTATACATACTCGAAGTGCACAATTTGATACAGTTTTAAAAACCACTCGAGCCGTTTTAAGTCTACAGTTCCATTGTCACACAGCTGTACAGCCAGGGCCCAGGCTGCTCTCCTGTAGCCAGGGATGACATCTACCAACAGTTCCCCTCCCCACTCCTTTCAGCCCCTGACAGTAGCCATCCTACTTCCCGTCTTTGGTCATTTTCAGTACTTCACAAGGGGAACCACACCGTGTAGGTCTTTGTGACAGACTTGTCCCTCCTGCTCCTTCTTGTAGGGTATGACATGGTCTTCTTCCCTTCTAGGGATGGATAATAAATTGTTCATTAATTTTCCATGGGTGGCTTCTGGGCTACAAAGTGAACGCAAGGCCAGCCTGAGCTGTATACCGAGACCCTGTCTCAAGAAGACACAAAAAGGGACCAGGATATAGCTGAGCGGTGTGGTGTCTGCCTAGTAAGCTTGAGGTCCTGAGTTGAATTTCCAGTACCAAACAAAAGCTAAAGGACAATAAATACATAAACCAGGCTCTATGGATACCAGTGTGTATGTATGTGTGTGTGTGTGTGTGTGTGTGTGTGTGTGTATGTGTGTGTGTGTGTAGCATTTCAAAGGGTATATCTTTTGGGGATATACCCAGGAGTGGGACCGGTAGATCACATTGTTTCTATTTTTGGTTTTTTGAGGAACCACCCTGCCATTTTCTTCTCTCTCTCTCTCTCTCTCTCTCTCTCTCTCTCTCTCCCCCTCTCTCTGTCTCTCTCTTTCCGTCTCTCTATCTTTCTCTGTCTCTCTCCTCTGTCTCTGTCTGTCTGTCTGTCTGTCTGTCTCTCTGTCTTTCTCTTGTCTGTCTGTCTGTCTCATATTTGGTACAAGAACTCACTATGCAGCTTGGACTCATAGTGATCCCCCTGTTTTCAGCCTCCCCAGTGCTGGGATTACAGATGTTTGTCACCATGCCTGGACTTGGTCACCAGCTCGGGGTGCCCGAGGATGGGGCTTGTGTGGCATGTGGTGCTGGGGATCAAACCCCAGGCCCTGTGCTTGCCGAGGCAGGTACTTAGTCCATTGAGCTGTCTTGCCAGCCCTCACCCTGCCATTTTCCACAGTGGCTGCCTGTCACTCTGGCACATAAGCTTCTAAATTCTCCGTGTTCTCTGCAACACTTGTTATTTTGGAGTTTTGGTAGCCGTCTTCCAAATGGATGTCAAGATCTACCCCATTACAGTTCTGATTTGCATTCTTTGATGGTCTGTGATGTTCAGCATCTGTTCATATCTTGTTGGCCACCTGCAGATCACCTCTGGAGAAGTAATGAGGAGTGTTTTGCTGAGGCGTGTCTGCAGGGTAAAACATTCCTGTAGGGGGTGATGGCTCACCAGAAACAAGCAAGAGCAGGAGGCTGCCAACCTTTCAGGCCTGAAGGAACAAGAGAAAGACCTATAGTACCAGAAGCTTTTGGGACAGGGGCTGCCTGGCAGTTCCCTGCACTCAACCATTAGGCAACACTGCCTCTTCCAGCCAGGGGTGATCTGGAGCCTTCTTCCATTTAGGACAGAACAGCAGAATGGTGACTGTCCCCAATGGGGAGGAGGGCAGGGAAGGGAACCGTCACCCTGCTAAGATGACGCTTCTGAGTTCCGCTGCTATGTGAGTGAGGCCATTGTTTTATCTGCTCCTAGAGCCACCAGTTCCCATATCTGAGAGACCCCACAGGCTCTGGCCTACATCTTCATTATCCAGAGGAGAAATGGGAGCGCAGGGCTCCTGGTTACCTTCCCAAGTTCCTTCCAGGCTGGCCTGGGCCCCTCTGCTCCCTGGAGCCTGTCTTTATGTCCTCCTTCACCCCAGAGACTGCAAGTAGCAAAATGGGCAATGGTGACCATTCTCCTCTGTGTATGAGGGCCCTTCGTGCCTACTGACCAGCACTTGATAGGACCAAGTTGCTGTCCCAATTGTGTGTAGGTGGCCGAGGGGCCAGCCCCGGAGGAGGAGGAGCACTGCAGCAAAGGGCTTTCCCTGCACACTTTCAGGCCGGCCCCACCTTGGGCCTCCCCTGGCGTGCCTGCAGCCTGGATGTCCCCTGCAACGCCACCTGAGGACTGATGCAGAGCTGTCCTAGCAGGAAGATGCTGGACTGGCCTAGTGGGCGGGGCTCCCAGCCACACAGCGCAGGTGCCGCCTCTCAGAGTTGGGAGGACCCCTGTCCAGAGCAGTTTCGTCACTGGATTGACCTGCAATGCGTGGAGGTGCTAGAGGCTTCACAGCTGGTGGCTGGCACGCCCGGACCCTTCCTTCCCTCCCCTTCCCTAGAGTTCTGCTTGGCAACCACTGCCTGCATTTTTGCAAAGTGAGGTCATCTGCGGATAATGGTTTTTCCCGTTCCTAGTGGATCAGGAGTTTCAGATATTGCGCTTTGGGGGAGGGGTTCAAGAAAGCCGATTGTCTACATCTTGGGGTCTGAGGGCGTCTGGGTAGTCCCCTCTCCTGTGACAGCCACATCTGAGGCATGAGGCCATTATCTTCCTGGACTCTACAGTCTCCAAACTGTGCAAGCCCTAAGGACAGGCCTCTCCTGTTTCCTTGTACCTAAGGGAGCCCGAGGCCCAGAGAGGTTGCACTCTCGCAAGCTCACACAGCATGTGAAGGTGAAATCTGGCTTCACACCCAGATTCCTAGCATCAGTGACACACCAGGCCTCCGGATCAGGGTTCCTCAGTCAACACTGCTGCCGTTTGCCACTGCGGAGTGCTCTGCAGCACCCTGGACACCAGGGGAACCTAGCAACGATCGTGTATCCCACTGATACCCATTGTCAGAACTCAGAGACAAGAGAGCAGTAAGAGAAACTGGAGGACAAACTCCTTTGTCCCAAGAAAGTCAGTCACCCTCTACCTCCTGAGTCTGCCCACCGCTGTAGAGAGGACAGATGCCTCTGGGATGTTCAGCAGCCCTGGAGGGGTTTTGGGGGCTGGAAAGAGTCCCAGCCTCCTGCTGGCTAAGAACACTGCTTCCTCTGACCACTTTGCTTGGAGCAAAACTGCTGATTTATTTTCTTGGGGGAATACAAATAAATGCTTGGTTTTGTAATCCCATCCCCAGTCCCATCTGGAAAACCAGGCTCATGGAGCTTGGCTGCCTGCGCGCTGAGGGCTGCGTCTGGCCGAGTCTGCAGTGACGGCGAGCCCTCCAACCTCAGCACAGGCACGGCTGACATTTCCTTGCCTGTTACATGGTCCTTGGAATGTTTGCCCCAGGAGGCTATCGGGGGCAGGAGGAATGTGGTGGAAAGCCGCCTGCTTCTTGCTGGGCTTCTGACTCAGTGTGACTGAGCCATTGCTCTGTCCCTCTCCAGACCTTGATTTCCCCATCTGTGAAATGGGGGGAGCGGTAATTCTCATTTGGGGGCCCATGGACCCTAGAGCCATTTACAGAATACATTTAAAATACACTCCTGCCAGGGCGTGGTGGCTAGGAGACTGAGGCAGGAGAATCGCCTATAGTTTGAGCCAGCCTGGGCTACCTAGTGAGTTTAAAATCAGCCTGAGATAGTGTCTCAAAAAAAAAAAGGAAGAAGAAAAATTATAAATAAGTAAAACATTAAAGTGCCGGCTTCCTCTCCCAGGTCTCTGGAAGTTTTTATGAGCTTCGAGTCATTTTGATGTGTAAAACTTTTGGGACCCTCCGTTCTGAGGACCCTTAATCCTCCTGCCCCAGAAGTGAGGTTTGAACCCTCCACAGCCCCACGACATCTCCTCCCCCTCCTGTAACTGAGTGTGAGGGTCTTGCCTGAGGTAGGATGGGGGAATTGTCTGCTCTTGGCAGGATCCCCGAGGTCCTCAATCCAACTGAAGTCACTGTTAAAACACTTCATTCTTCCGATGAGGAACTTCTAGCTGCTAGTTACGGAGTTTGGCTTCAAAATTGTGCCATTTATTATTTTTGTTGGAGCGGCTTGCAAACCCTCACATAGTCATACATCATTTATAGCTCCTGCGTCCACAAGAACGTGCTTTCCAGATGAGGCCCAGTCTGCTTGTTGAAAACTTAAAACCTCCCTTTAAAAAAGAAAATGGAAAACTCTCCCGACACGCTGCCACTGATACCATCTCAAGTGACGTCTAGGGAGCGTGATTTTACTCCTGCCTCCAGTGCTGGGGTTACCGTGTCTGCCAACCATTGTACACACTGAAGAGCTTGGGGCCTCCTAAACTGTCATATGCTGGAGTGCTTGTTGCCAAAGCTGCTAAATCCTTGTATCTACTTTTAAAAGTTGAGTCTCGCTCTTATTTTTGTGTTTGTTGAGACTGCCTGCTCCCAGGTATCGGCACTCAGCTGCCACCATGTCATCATGCCTTCTTCCGGTGGAAAACCAGTAACCTGCATGTGTCACAATCCTGCATCCTGTGGAGTTAATAAATGATGAGGGAGGATTCTCTGATGAGTCAAGGGCGAAGACTTTTGAGATTTATTTTCCCAGCTGAGTGTAAGAGAGAGGTTTTTTTTTTCTTTTTAGTAATCAGACCGTTGCCAGTTTCTTCCGGAAAGCTTTCTAGATAAATGAAGAATAAATATGGAAACAGGTTTCCAAGTAACTCATTTACATTCTAGGTGGGCTTGTTTTGTTTCTGAAGTAGACGCGCCTTCATTTCTTCTTTACCCACTCCCAGCCGATAACATAGGGCCTGATCCAGCCCACGGTGCCAGTCAGACTTTCTGGCTAGGACATTTACTACCGGGATGCAGCACCAAGGAAAGTCACCAGTAGACCAAGTGAGTCAGGAGACTGAGGGTACCACAGGCACTGCCAGGCTGTGTGCCCAGTCGCCAGGGCATGGAGGGTCCCTAAGGCGGAGGAGCCACAGGCCGCGTGAGGAGGTCATGAGGACCCCAATCTCTGAATGGGTCCTGCCCTAACCAAGTCAAATCAGGGCAGGAAAAGCACCAAAGAGCCCCATGCATCTACATGTGGGACACTGAGGCTGTGGGGTGGGGTTGGGGCAGAGCCGTTCCAAGGTCACCCGGAGGGGCATGGCCACGCCGGCCCTGGGTTCTGCCTCTCTTGTTCTGCTTTCCTGGCTCCTGGCTCAGAGGATGGGAAGGTCTCATCTTCTCTTTCTTTGCCAGATCTCTTCCTCTGAGAATTCCAGCCCTGCACAAATGTAGGTGGGAATCCTTTGCTCTAGAGATCTCCCTCACAGCTGGCCACAGCTGCTGCATTTCTGTCATTGAGCCTCTGTGCCAGGAGAGACCCTGGGCAGGGTATAGCATGCACGTTGCTCGTGGTTGGAGATGGCTTAATAAATGGTACAGGGAGCCCAAGATAAAATTCACATTTATCCACACTCCAGGAAATGTAAACTTCCATCACAGCCTTGTGGATATATCACGCCCTTTTTACAGAGGAGAAAACAGGCTCAGAGAAGTGAGGTGACTTGCCCCAAGTCACACAGCAAGTCAGGAGCACAGCTCAAATCTGCTTCCAGAGTCCAGGCTCATTGCTCCACAGCAAACTGCAGAGGGAGCCAGGGACGTGGGCAAGTGATGAGGCAAATCTGCCTCACAGAATCACCCAGGAGGAGAGTTCTGGGTTGGTTGTTAGGATCAAATGGCTACATAATCTAGAGCTCTGTTTGGGCCTTTTCTCACCTCCAGAAAGGGTTGAACTAATATCCTTTGCAATCCAAGACCTCTGTGGGCTGAGAGTGACCCAGGTTGGGGGCCCAAGGGAGTAGATGCCTGTCCACACATGGCCCAACTCCAAGTGGCCAGGAAATCCCACCACGGACCCTGTAGCTTCACTGCCTGGCTTCTAGTCTTCACGTAGCCCAGCATCTCCTCCTCTGTAAAGTGGAGACAACAACGGTATCTACTTGACAGTGAAGACTAAGGCGAAACCTGTAAGGTCCGTGGTCAGTGCTGGGCCAAGGATGTGGTCACTGCATAGTTATTAGTGCTGTCATCTCTCCTGGGCTGGGCGTCTCTCTGGGATGAGTAGGTTTAAGATTCCCCTCTACTGACCTTCTTCCTCTTCCAGGATCCAGCAGCTGGCCCCTGTGGACTTGATTCCTGGGCAGAGGGAATCCATGATCACTCAGACACGACACATGGCCAAGCTACCCCCACGAGGACCACAGGAAGCCAGTCCTGGGCTAAAACTACTGTGCTCATGAATGGAGCCAGTGAGGCCATGCAGAAACCCAGAGCAGAAGTTCATGTTAAAATCCAGCCCCCTGCTCCACAACCAGCCTTAGCCCCCATCCTGTGCTACTGTAGATGATACACATTCAGGGAAGCGGGTGTGAGAAGAAGCTGTGGGGAAGGGCATGGACACAGATAGCCCTTTAGTAGGAAAGGATCCAGTAGCCCATCACCCCGTCCCCCTACGACTGAGTGAGATGGGAGTTAAAATCTCCCTTTTGGCGGAAGTAGATATTTCCAGGGCTCACAGTCAGGAGACGTAAGTTAAGTTTGAGCTCTGGGTCAGTCTGTGTCCCCTCCAGAATCTCCTTGCACTCTGTCTATGGTCCTGGTGCCCTCAAGAGACACTTGATTTGGTACATGGCATCTCCGTATTTTTTTCTGTCTTCCTGAGGTGCATGGTGTGGCCATCTTGTAGGGATCAGAGCTGGGACACGGAGAGCTGCTCTTGAGGGTGGCAGAAGCAGAGGGGAAGCCAGGTTGGCGTACTCCGTGGGCTGAAGATGGATGATCAGGCCTGGAGTGGGCAGGGACCAGCACCTCCAGAGCAGCAGAGGCCAAGTGGGATGGGGTGGGGACCCCGGCTGGCTGTGGACAGTAGCCTGGATATTTTTCCTCCTGAGGGTGGAGCTGGTGGCTGCTGACCTTGGAGACCTGGAGGGACCCAACCTGGTTATGTCCACTGTCCTTCTACACCCCTCCCTAGGGCTCTGTTGTTTGCTATGTGTCCCCACTTGACTTTTTGAGGGTAGAGTGCTCAAGAAGGGTCATCAGGGTGAATCGTGGGGCTCAGCACCCCAAACAACGGTTGTACCTTCTGAGAGAAGCCATGGGTCTGGAACATGTGGGCTCCAGGACCATGGAGGAGACTTAGGGCCAGCACATTCTCAGGGACAGTGCAGGCTTTGTCATAGGGCCCCTCCTGGCCCTTGGGGACACATGTCTTGTGTACTCAAGACAGAGTAGAGGTGAAGATAGCCCTGTCCTTTGAAACTTCTCTAGACAGACCCTCATTGGGCTGATAGTGGGGATTTGGAGATTTTTTGTTTGTTTGTTTGTTTTTTGTTCCAGGAAATGAACTCAGGATCTTGCATTTGCCAAGCAGGCACTTGAGCCACTGAGCTATCTCCCTGGTACTGATCTGGAGATTTTAGTGTTTGGAACTTGAAAGGTATAGAAGTTCAATGATCTGGGAAGTTTTAGCGCTTTCAGGATCTTTAGGGGTCTTGATAGCTTGGAAATTTTAGAACCTTTGAACTCCTAAAGTCTGGTGGACTTCAGAATCTTGGGCTCCTTTGACGTTCTAGGGTGATGATTTAAGTTTGGGGTTCCATAGGCCTTAGGGCAGCAGGTGTCCTAAGTAGAGGGGGACTTCGCTGGCCCCTCTGACCCCTCAATTTCAAATCTCCTGATTGCATGAAGGTTTTTTGTTTTTTTAATTTTATATTTAAAAAATGCTATTGGTTTCTTAAACAGACGGCATCGCATTTTTTCAAGCAAATAGCATTCATTGGCCTACTTACGTTTCCAGCTTTTCTTAGCAAGATGGTTTCTGTGTCTCATATCATGGGTTCCCCAGATATTCACACTAAGATGGGACACAGCAACTACCTGCTTCTGCAGGTGGGGAGAAACAGGCCCAAAGAGAGTACAGCCTTTGCCCAGGGTTTCAGTGATTCAGTGTCAGATCTGGGCTTCTGGGCCCCTGGGCCTGAGCTATGGACCTAGGTGTCCCCGTCCTGTTTTCTGGGCTCATTCGTAGAGCTTCTTCCCATTCCCAGGTTCCCTCTGCAGAGTGAGGCTAGGGATACTTGAGCTGGGACGGCCCGCAAGCTTGGAGTGTGGTGAGGCCTGTGTGAGGCTCAGAAAGTGCTTCCAGCTCTTGAGGTAGAGGAGGAAATGAGGAAAACAGAATCTTCATGCAGCAGAGCTCTGAGGAGGAGAGGAGAGGGAACCTGTTCCCAGGCTCGGCCAGTAATGCTTCTTGCCTTGCCTTACCTGTGGGTGTACCTGGCTGGCCCTTGCTTTCTGCTTCCTGTGGCCTCTGGCTCAGTTTCCATAGAGGCCTCTGACCTATTCTCCGTAGCCCCAGGGTTTCTCTTCACTTCCCTGTGGGTATCTCTCAGTTTAGCTCTCATTCTCATCTTCCCCTCAGCTTCTCAATGAGTAGCTATGTCCCCCAAAAGGAGGACTTGGTAGGCCAGGGAGCCCTCACCCCACCTCTTCACAGGCCATAGTTAAATAGCTCTTATACCACGTCTTGGATTGGGTGGGGCCAGTCTGACTCAAGTCTGAACCACCTCTCAGGGTAAGGCAGACTCTAAGGCCGAGGGCTCGCTGCTGTCCCTGTTGACCTCTACATCCAATGGGGACTCCCTCCACCTCTGTGCATACCCTGTATATTTCCTTACTGATGGATTTCCTTACATGAGGCTTCCTGACATCAGACCTAACCTGTGAGCTTATTTAATAAGTCACCAGACTTCATGCTCTGGGAGGGCAGGATCTCATCTACTTTGTTTCATTCAGTACTATGCAAACAGCACCTATGGTGGGCCTGGCCGGGGTGATAGCTATTGGACAGGTGGACAAATGAATGGTTACTGCTGTTGAAGCAGAGATGATTACAATATACAAAGCCTGATATGTAAGAGTGACTTAAACTGGGAACAGTGGTTCATGGATGTTATTCCAGCAATTTGGGAGGCAGAGACAAGAGGATCCCTCGTGCTTAAGTCTCTCTCTCTCTGAGCTAATTACCTCCAGTTTTTTTTTCTTTCCTTTTTTAATTTTGAGGTGCAGTCTGGTTGAATTACTAAGCTGTCCAGGCTGGACTTGAACACTTGTGACCCTTTTGATTCAGCCTCCCTGAATGCTAGGGTCACAGGTTTGCACCACCATGCTCAGCTGAGAACCCATCTCTTTAGAAAAACGAAGGGGCAGGGGGAGAAAGAAAAACATGAACTGGGGAAGTAGGAGTAACTTGAATATCGATAATAACCTATTATAATAAGGTCCAATGGAATTTTCATGTTTCTTAAGATCAGTTTAAAGCCATATTTTGCCCCAAAGCATTAATCATTAAGGAACGCAAATCAAACCTCAATGAGATGCCACTTCACACTCACAAAGATGACTATAATTTGAAGAAAGAAGAGGGCGGGAAAATAACCGGTGTTGGCGAGGACACGGAGAAATTGGAGTCCTCATGCACTGCTGGTGGGAGTGCAAACTTGTGTAGCTGGGATGGAAAACAGTCTGAAAGAACCTCAAAAACTAAATGTAGAGTTAGCACGGACCAACAATTCCACCCTGGTGCAGCTCCAGGAGTAGGGAAAATGTCCACGCAAACACTTGGCCACGAAAGTTCACAGCTCGTGGCAGGTACAAGCAACTCCGATGTCGGTCAGTTGACGAGTGGATGGACAAGATACATAGAATCCACACAATGGAATATTCAGTCCTAAAGTGGAGCTTTTTTTTTTTGGTGGTAACAGGAACTGAACTCAGGACCTTGTGTTTGCCAGGCAAGCACTTAGTCTACTGAGCTATCTCCCCAGCCCCCTCAGTCCTAAAATGGGATGAAGTATCAATGCATGTGGCAATGCAGACAGGTCTTAAATACAGAGTTGGGACTAAGAATCCCTAAGGTGATTCTTTGGAGAATGATGGAAATGTTCTAGAATTAGCTGCAGTATCAGTGCAATATTCTGGTGAATATTCTAAGAGCCCTTGAACCATACACTTCAGAGTGATGACCTTTATGTTAGGCCAATTAAATTTCCATCCTGTTATAGAGAAGGGAGCAGCAGAGCAATTCAAGGGGTGGGAAACAATACCACAAATTATCACGATAAGTTATTCTTCTATATATGTGGACAGAAAGCAAGACTATAAATATTTATAGCATTTGCCACCAGAGGTGAAATTCTTATTATTTTTATTTATGAATTTAAAGGTGTTTCTGCAATGATTATATAATACTTAATAGGATTTAGCCAGGAGAGGTGGCACATATCTATAATCCCAACACCCAGGAGGCTGAGGCAGGAGGATTTCTGGGAGTTTGAGGCCAGTCTGGCCTACGTTTAGTTAGCCAGGAGTGGCGGTGCCTATCTGTAATTCCAGCACTCAGGAGGCTGAGGCGGGGAATGGTCCTGTGAGCCTGAGGTCAGCCTGGGCTACATAAGTGAGATTCTGTCTCAACAACAACAAAATAGTTTTTAAGGGCTAGGGTTGTAGTTCCACGGTAGAGTCCACGCTCAAGGTCTGGATTCAATTCTTAGCACAGAAAAAAAGAAACGGGAAGAAGAGAGGGAGGTAGAGTGGAGCTAAGGGAGAAAGCAAAAGAGCTGCTTCCACATCTACCACTCGCTATCTAAGAAGCGCTTTCCTGGTGATAAAGCCAACGTTCAACCCTCATGAGCTGCCCCCCCCACCCTGCTGGCCACATGGAGGAGGGGAGGGGGGCTGAGGGGACGCATTCTCAGCACTTTAGACAATAGGTACCAACAGACAATGGGCCTGGGTTCCAGAGTGGGTCGCTGCCCTCAGAATCTACCGAGGAAGTGGTGGAGAATGCCCCGGGCCTTGAACAGGAAACCAGAGAAAGGGCAGAGTGGGGGGAATTTGCAGCTTGGAAACAGGGGCTTGGGGCAGCCAGCTCCTTCCCCTTCCTGCTTCTCCTTCCTCTTAATGAGACCACCAGAGAGAGCTCGGCTTTTGCTTCGTGAAGCTGGGGGACACTGAGGACTGGAGAAAGCTCAAGTAACCTGCCACGGGGACAAGAAAGGAGGGCTGAGCCTGGAGGTGTGGAGCCAGCCCGCGGCTTGACAGGAGGGCTGACCTGCGGTCTCCCCAGTACCTGCTCTCTAGGATTTTCTGTATGACAGGGGTCTACATGGGGCGGGAGTGGGGTGCAGGCTTGTCGGGGAGGGAGCCTGAAACACCCCCATGACCACCAGGAGATCGGACAGGGACAGATTGGAGAGCAAGGCTGCTGCTGTGTGGGGAGCAGGGGCTGGGGGCTTCCTCGTCACCCGTTAGCTCCTCCCTTCCCTGCTGCTCAGGCTCCACATATGAGGACTGGGGGTGGCGACAGGAGCCACCTGCACCACATGATGGATTGGGCCCGGGCTCTCCCATCCTGCCTCAGACTGCAGCTTAGGGACTGTCACTTCCAAGACGCATCAAAAAGTCAACTCTGCTTGCCAAATCATGCACTGGCTACATTTTAAAGAGATGGTGGGACACAGAACTTATGTATTTTTTTTGTAATATCACTGGTCCAGCCTGCTCCATGTGCTGTTCTCACAGCTTTACTTCACTGAGCTGCATCCCTAGCACTCTTTTGTCTTTGTTTGTTTGAGGTAGAGTCTAAGTTCTTAGGTTAGCAGCTGAGGTTGGACTTGAACTTGCTATCCTCCTACCTCTGCCTCCCAGAGTGCTGGGATTCCAGGAGTAGGTTACCATGCCCGCCCGCTATGGCTTGATTTCTCCACTGTCTGAGAGGCAGGCACTGGGCTACCACATTCATCCAGAGTTGACATTTTAGGTTCAGAAAATCTAGAGGCCAGCTCTACATTCCTGATGCCCCAGCAGGAGGAACTGAAAATGTGAGTGGTTAGATTGAGCGTCCCTTGCCAGGGAGATAGCTCAGAGGCTTGAGTGTCTGCCTGGCAAGCATAAGGTGCTGAGTTCAATACCTTAGTACCAAAAAAACAAAAGATTGAGTGTCCCAGAGCTCATGAGTGGGTGCAGGGTATCCTCACGACTCACTCCCAAAGGCACATTTGGCTTTTGGGTTCTGCAAATCTCCCTCCTGTCTCTGAACCCCCACCTCTGAGTGGGTGACACCACAAATCCCACAGCCCCCTTGCCCCATGGCCAGACCCCTAACTTTGGGGGGCCGGACTCCAACAAAGCCAGGGAAAGGCCTGGCTGGCGCAGGCTTCCCTGAAATAACCTCACTTCATGTCAACATTTCTGGTTTACTGGGAATGAGGCAGAATCCACTGCGTCCTCAAAATGTAAGAGGTTGAGGTTTTCTCTGCTGGAATCTTCCTGACTCCTGCTGGTCCTTGCCAGGAGATCCAAGGGATGAGGTTTGCAGGAATCTGGGGTAGGGTCCTCGGCAGGGCCCTTGCCTCTAGCTCCTGCTCCCCAGCAGGAGAGGGACTCTGCCCTGATCTCCAATCTGTATGCCAACCCCACTTGCTGTGTGACCTCAGGGGGGGCTCTGGCTGCCTGGGCCTCGTGAGCTCATACATGCAAAGGGGACTGGCTTTGTGTGTGTTCATGGGCTGTGCAAATGTGTGTGTGTGTGTGTGTGTGAGAGAGAGAGAGAGAGAGAGAGAGAGAGTGTGAGGGAGAGACTTGGAAATGGGTGGCATTTTTGGTTGTGACAATGATGCAGTAGGGTGCTGTTGGCCTTGAGCCCAGATTGGTGTCATACAACCAGAGCCCCATTCAGCCCCCTGAAGAAACGCTGCGCAAGATCGCTTCCGAGGTCTGTGGACTTGGAGTTTCAGGGAGTGAGTGTTACTGGAAACAAGCTCATGGTTTAGTGCGAGGAAGAAGTTTCTTTGCAAGCCCGTGGAACAGGCCAAGGCCTCTCAGGAAGTCTTCAAAGGCTGGCTGCGTGGGGAGGAAACGTTCCTTGGAAGCCCTGGATGGGGTCTGAGGGAAGGCTGGGAGGGTGGGCTGCCAGGCATGGACCTCCTAGGCCCAGCAGAGGATGGCCTGGCACTGGCAGGGCAGGAGAGGGGAGCCCGGAAGTATGGTCTGGATCCCTGGAAGGTGGGGGCTGTGGGTACACTGTGGGCAGGGAGATGTGCTGGGAGGTATAGGGTTGGGCAGAAAAGGAGCCTTAGAAACAGGGATGGGCAGGGCCAGTGAGACAGCTCAGCGGACTAAGTGCCTGCTTAGGCAAGAGCCAGGACCGGAGTTCTATCCCCAGCACTACATGCTGCACTGGCCCTGTCCTCCAGAGCTGAGCTGACCACCAAGAGTGGGCATGGTGGTGCACGCCTGTAATCCCAGTGCTGGGGAGGCTGACTATAGGGGAATCTCTAGGAGTCCATGCTGCATAGTGAGATCCTGTACCAAAATGGGGTATAGCTCGGGGGTACAGCTCTTGTTTACCACATGAAAAGTCCTGGGTTATATATCCCCAGTACTGAAAGACAGAGAGGAAAAGGGAGAAAGAAGAATGAAAAAAGCAAGGGAGGGAAAAGGAAAGAATATAAAAGAAAGCAAAGTGGGCATCCTGGTGGCATACACCTGTAATTCCACGATTGTGGGAGGCAGAGGCAGGAGGATCGAAGGTTTGAGTCCAGTGTGGGCTATTTAGCAACTTAGTAAGACCCTGTCTCAAATGGGCTGGAGATGTAGCTCAGTGCAAAGGCCCTGGGTGGGTTCAATCCCCAGTAACATAAAAATGAATGATAAAATCAAGCGGAGCCAGAGGCCAGCGTTCCTGAGATGTCTGCAGC
>PVKN010010230.1:0-22881 GCA_004027915.1 Capromys pilorides
ACTGAGGAGGACATCAGAAAATGGAAAGATGTCCTTTGCAGAACCAGTATTGTTGAAATCACATATTGAAATGGCATACTTCCAAAAGTGCTATGCAGATTCAATGCAGTCCCAATCAAAATACAACAGCATAGTTTATAGAACTAGAGAAAACAATCCTCAAATTGATATGGAGCCATAAGAGACCCACAATAGCAATAGCAATTTAGGCAACAAGGACAAAGCAGGAGACATAGCGATACCTGAATTTAAACTATACTTCAAAGCAATAGTGATAAAAATGGCACTGAAATTAGAACAGATACATGGATCAATAAAACAGAACAGAGGATACACAAACGTCCCCAGACACCTTCAACTATTTGACCTTTGACAAATACTTGGGCCAAACATATGCTGGAGGAAAGATAAGCTATTCAACAAGTGCATTAGAAAACTCGTTATCTGTTTGCAGAAGATTGAAACTGGACCCTTACCTCTCATCATATAGTAAATTAAAATCAAATGGGCAAAGATTTAAACATTAAAACAGAAACATTAATCTACGGGAAGAGGAAATAGGTAAAATACTAGTAGAGAGAAGTATACGCAAAGCAGAATCTAAGTACACAAGAAATAACAGCAAGAATCAGGAAATGGGATTCTATTAGACGAAAAAGCTTCTATAAAGCAGCACTGTTACTTAAAGAAGTTACCCTTTTGGTTTAGAAGTTGTGGAACATTAATTCTTCAGTCCTCACAGCCTGCAGGGTTGGTTTCTACTTTGCACTCCATTTCATTAAAAAAAGAAAAGGGATTCAGAGAGTGTCAGAAGCGTTTTTTGAGATACACCTAGCAAGTGATGGTAGCACCACTGGAATCTAGGCAGTTGACAGCCTCAGGACTGGGAGTAAACATCCAAGAAACTTTAGCATTACTGGCAATGTTTCAGTTTTTGTCAGGTTAAATGTAGATATTTTAATTAGGAAATTGAAATTAATTTGTAAAAAATTTAAAAGAACCAAATTGGAAGAAATTTCATAATAATTAGAGTCATTGATAACTGATTGATGTTTTGATAAAGCCTCTTCCATATATAATGAACAGTTATGTTGTGGGGCTGTTGAGCATCTGGTAATTGTCTGAATTACTGTGCTGTTATCCCTCTCATCCAGTACTTGGTTTGTCACTTTCCTGATATTCACATTTTAGGCTAGAAAAAAAAAATGGCGTAAAGAGTGTCTCTCCTATCTCTGAATGACATTTAGCAGCATCCCTGACCTACACCCAGGAGGTGTCAGTCGTACCTCCTTAACCCCTTTTAGACAATTAATGTGTATAGTATTCTCTGAGTATTGAACAGTGGAGAAGAGGCTTGGGGTGATGGCAAAATCATCTTCAGTTGGTCATCAGTCTACTCTCAAGATTCTATTTTTCCTGTGATCAGCTTTACAGAGTCCTTTGTTCACAGCATTGAACCCTTTTTCTTGTGCGTAAGATCATCATGCCTAAGTCACACATAGCAGTTAGAAATAGAAATGAAATTTTAGACCCTTTCACACTCTCCAGTTATCCTATTCTGGTCTTCCGCTAAGCCCCAGCCCGTGGCACATGTGTATACAGTGTATGCTGTATAGCGAGCTTGCTTTTCTGATTACCTCCTGTTCTCCCTTAATCTTCAGAAGGAAGGTTGACATTCCCAAGTTGGTGCCATATTTAAAGCATATTTCTGTATTTATATCTTTGATCTTTTTGTTGCTTTCCATTCAACAGACAAATATTTTCTAATGAATTCTCAGTTTCTTCACAGAGTTTGTTGATCAGAGCATTTTTCAGTTTATGTTTTCAAATTGCTTTTCACAGCCTTATCAGAAGAGCCCAACAACATTTTAGCTAAAAAGACTGATCTGTCTTAGAGATGCCCTGGACATAAAACCTAATTCTGCCTTTGCTCAGATTTTCAGTTCTTATGAGATAAACATAATTCAGCTAGAAGTGAAATCTTTGGCTCCCCCTCAACAGCCATTCTACCCTATCCTTGCACCCCCACTCTCCATCAAGATGAAGTCACTAGTGATAGGCAGCCATGTACATGAGTTCAGAATATGACTTTGCAATGCGACAAGTTTGGGGATCAGCCCTGACATATTCTAGATGTGTTAGTTCTCAGTTACTTCATTTCGGGTAAGCTTGTAGAGAAGATGTAAGGATAGTCATCTGAAGTAAGAAACTAAAGATTTCCATAAGGAAGCAACTTTTTACTTTTTGAAGGGATCTTATTTCAGCTGCTATCCTCCAAGGTCCCTTTGCCCTAGATAATTTTGCATAAAGGATTCAGACTTCCTGATGCATTAGTCCCTTTAGGGATCCACTGACCTGGAATTAAGACTATTTCCCTCAAGGTCTAGGAGTGGCTTGAGGAACCTGTGCTTTCAACAGGTACCTCAAGTGATTCTTATACTTAGTGAACATTTGAGAATCACTGATCTTTGATGCAGTGTGGCTTCCAGAAGGTGACAGATAGATAGAACTGAAATGCAGAAGAGGAAAGGCAGAAAGAGGTAGAAGTATACCCACCGTGTGCTGTTTTCCTTGATCTCAAACCTTGCTGTTTCAATCCACACTCTAGGCTTTTAGCTTAATTTGGTCCAACCTTCTCTTTTCCTGGCCTTCATTGCCTCTTACAAGTTGTATTTTGTGTTCATGTTTTAGTGATATCCTTCATGTCCTAAATGAAAATATACCATGGCTGAAATATGAAAATTTAACTCTGAGTTTAAGGCTACCAATCTTTCCTTCTCCTTTACTATTTTGCCTCATTTTATTCTTTCAGGTAAGGGTTTATTCAAATATAATCCATGTGCAATTCACCTTCAGTAATTTTTAGTATAGTCACAGAGTTGTATAGCCATCACTACAGTCAACTTTAGAACATTGTTATCGCCTCAAAAAAGAAATCCCACACCAATTAACAACTACGTTCTATTTTCTCTATCCTTGCCAGCCCCAGTGAACCACAAATCTACTTTCTGTCTCTATGGCTTTGCCTATTCTAGACATTTCATGTAAGTGTAAGCATACAATAAGTGACCTTTTGTGCCTTCTTTCTATTGTCATCAGTTTCTGAAGGGCCATTGTGTTTTGGCACATATTGATACTTCGTTCAATTTTATTTCAGGATAATACACACATAATATATATGCTTTTATGGATACTGTATTCAAGTTATAAATTTTCATTGTATGTTTTCAAATTCCTTGAGAGGA
This sequence comes from Capromys pilorides, assembly GCA_004027915.1. NCBI lineage: Eukaryota > Metazoa > Chordata > Mammalia > Rodentia > Capromyidae > Capromys > Capromys pilorides. The sequence continues at coordinate 3,246 of PVKN010010230.1, forward strand.
AACCCTTTGTTTGGGGTGGGGTAACAAGGGATTGATCTTAGTATTCCTGTTGAGTTGTGAGAGTTCTATATATATTCTGGATACTAGACCTTTACTAGATACATGATTTTCAAATGTTTTCTCCCATTCCGTATATTGTCTCTTTATTTGCGGATGTTGCTTTTTAAAGTTAGCTACTGTTCTTAAACTTGTTAAAGTTCCTTTGACTAATGTTTTTGTCTCCCAACTATATTTTTTCCATGAACACATTCAACATTTCCTACATTAGATCACTCATGTCTCTGAATGAAGATCCAATTTGCTGTTTCTTGTAAAAATACGAGTTACTAATCTAAAAATAACTGTTATGGGATTCAGATTTAAATAAATAACTCTTTAAAATTAATGAAGAGAATTGGATGGCAAAGAATCCAGTAGAAAAATGGGCAAAAACCATGAATAAGCTTCACAGAAAAGGAAATGAGTTGCTAATAAGATATGTTCCATGTACCATTCGTGAGCCTTGGAAAGCTGGGTGGCTGAATCTGTTGAATGACTGGATGGTACCTGTCTGACAGTGGTGTCTGGGCTGAGGGTCACAATGAGCTGCTTACTGCTTGAGGGGCATAGTTAGGAGGTCAGCACTATGGCAGACCAAAATCAAGAATTACAAGACAGCCCCTTCTGACAGCTTCTTCCCTAATCACAACCAGACCAGGAACTGCTGGCAGAACTACCTGGATTATCACCGCTGCCAGAAGGCAATGACTGAAAAAGGGGGTGATATCTCTTCTGTGAGTAGTATCTGCAAGTTTACAAGTCCCTCTGCCCCACATGCTGAGTCACCAAGTGGGACAATTGCCAAGCGGAAGGCACAATTCCTAGCAAGATCTGAACTGGCTCCTCCTGTTTCTCTATCCTCTGTTCTTCTCCCAATGGTAAGAGGGGACCTGGATACATGATGCTCGTACCCTGAGACCCTGAATCATGACTTAACTCACAATAAAAACTCAGTGGAAAAGTTAAAAAAAAAAAAAAAGATTGGATGCTGCTTAGATTGTGGGATCTTGAGGATAAGCTGGGCTTTTCAGAATTAGAAGGCCTAGGAAGCCCTCAAGCCCTACTGAATCTGTTTCTGACCCTGTCTTAACTCTTAATCTCCAGAACCATTAGATGTACTGAACTTCTAGCATTTCTAGAAATTTTAAGAAAAAAAAAATGCAGGACTTTTGAGTTCAATTCAGTTTAGATTTAAAGGCCTTTAAGTCTTCCAAAAGAAGTCTCGGAACTAGGTTTTCTGACTTCAGCAGGTTGTTCTGGATCCAAAGTTTTGACTAAGAGCAGAACAGAGGAAGATCTGGAGTTTTGACCACTCGAAGCCTAGAAGTTGGGAGCCTTTCTGGAAAAATTTGGGGTCATTACACTTAATGACAGTCCTTAATGCATGCATGTAAAATGGAACATCTAACGTGGTTGCAAAGAGAAAGATAAGCCTACATAGACCTTGACCTTTGACCAGAGGACTTTGAACCCCAAGATTCAGATAGGCATGAGCCCAGATTGAGCCTAGCAAGCCTCACACTGGTGCCTCTATTAACTTTTGCTTTTTGAGCACTGGCTTATTTTAGAAATTAAAGTTGTGTCCTTATGACAAATTATTTTAAACACTTTATATCATTTGCAAGTCCACATTCTTGTGATACTCTGTAAAGAAATAAAAACTTTTAAAAATATTAGATTGTTTGCCCCCTTTTTAGTCTTTCAAGAAGAAAGACAGTGCTAAAGTCATTAAAGTTGTGGCTCTTTTTTCCATTAGAGTTCTTTTTTTTTTTTTTCTTCAGTAGTACGGCCCATTTCTCAATGTAGGTATTATATTCATTTTGTTCGGTAGTTCTATCCTGTGCAGCATGGAGCATTAGGCATCCTTGCCTCTTGCATGCTATGCAAGTAACCCTGAAGCCCCACCTGTATGTCTCTGTACTCTAATTGAATAAGAAAGTAATAATTTACTTTCCTTGAAGTTCTAGATGGTAAACTGAGTACCTTATTAGGTTGTTTGAAGATTTTATTTCTGTTTTAGATTTCTAGGGCTTCCAGAAATACTTTACTCCTGTTCCGTGGTTGTCAGCCCATTACTTTCAGATCAAGATTTCACTGGAATATTGTGTTTTGGAGTAACACTGCTGTATAGCTCAGCTTGATACAATTTAGATTTGACTCTGCGTTCCCTGGCCCCTTTTCTGATATGGTGCCCTGGATTGGGCTTACAGAGGCATCTGCTTCGATGCCACAGTAAGGTTACTGAGGCTGTTTTTTAAGCTTATTAATTTTTTCAAGTGTGGGCAGTTTCCCCACCAATAAATTACATTCCAAATTGTATGTGTAGGTTGGCTATTTGGACTCTGGAACATGTTTTGCCATGGAAACCATTTAGTACATAGTTAGGTTACCAAGGAAACTGGAAGTACTGAAGGAGCTCATCAAGCCATATTGGCTCCTGACCACGTGTTAAGGAATGGAACCCAGCCCTTTTTCATTCTCTTTGGTGGCTGTCAGTTACACAGCTCACCTGGTTGGGAGAGAAGCTGTCCATGATCCAGCTGCAGTAGACTGGACCCACTTAGTTCACCTACTACAAAGGCGTACATCAGGTGCCTCAGAGATCTAGTCAGATCTTCTTTCAGTAAAGAGAAGTGCAGAGCACACAAACTCATTTGTCACTCATATCTGGACTTTAACCAGGAACAGCATTGAGTCATGGGCTCTCATTGTGTTTGATACTCATGCCACATCTCAGAGCCAGGGGAACAGGCACCATCCTGGGCTTTCCTCTTCTTCATCTTTCCAAGTATCCTTGCAATAAATGATTGTCCCCCTGGGTAGTCTTGTAGATCTGCGTTCACCCATGGAAAGCTGGCCAGCTCAAACTGGCATAGTGCCTGTGCAAAAAAAGCTTCTTACCTCTGTGATCTAGGTTCATGCATTAATAACAAGGCATTTTGGTGTGATAGGCAGCTAATGTGTAATTCATCCTAGTGAAGACAGGATTTAAGAGAACTATGCTATGCTGTGCTATATAAGAACGAGAAATGGAAATGGTTACATTTAATTGCATGTGTTTTTGAAATAAGCTCAGTATACTTATTGTGCCTGCTTATAACAAGAGCCTCCCCTGTTCCCTTGGCATAATGGGGTTTGGTCTACATGCTAAATCCTGGCCACATTGTCCTTGCTCTTTGACATTACTTATTTGGAGTCTTCCCTTGAATCCTCCCAGTAGGAGTGATGGCTTTCATCTTCTTTCTTGTCATTACCCTTTGAGGCCTCCTTATCCTAGTCTTTTATTCCCTATCTTTGTATGCTGGTTAAATAATACTAAGTTTACATTTACATGGTGCTTCCTGCTTTACAGAGTGCATTCTGGGTGATTATTTTTGCCTGCTTGATAGGGTACACATTGTCATCCCTACTTTTGCAGGCTAGGTAGAGTACACATATCTTCATCTCTGTTTTCCAGAGTTAAAGCTTATAATCAGCTAATACCTTACACACTTGCTTATTCTCATAACTAGTCCCAGTGGACCTGGAGTGAGAAGAAGCATAGGCTTTTTTTGTTATTTGCACCAACCATGTCAGATGCTTGTACTGTTGTTTTCCTAGGCTCTGCTTATTCAGGTGTAAGTGGTTGCTGATTCGCTTTGAGTTCCCGTTTCATTGTTTATGCTTTCTCATGGAGAACTAACCTCTCTGTAGCTTCTTTAGTCAATGTTCTGGATACTTTAGCACATCTTTGTCTTCTGCAAATTGGCATCTTAGGACAAGCTCATGCTGTAGCATATTTATTAGTGAATTGGTACCTTTGCATATTTTATAAAGTAAATGAAGGGCTTGAGGTATTTGTCTTGATTGCTAATAATCATATTTTGCTTTACATGGTGTCTTTTCATTCCAGAGAATATATTATATTCGATTATACAGAGGAGGCTGGTTAAATTATGGGTTTAAAATATTACCATGGTAGTGCACGCCTGTAAATCCAGCACTTGGGAGGCTGAGGCAGGAGAATCATGATAAGTTCAATGCAAACTTGGACTACCCTTTCTCAAGAACAAAAAGCAAAAAGCACATCAGAAGAAGGAATAAGCGAACAGATCTGTCTGGGGCACTCCTGTGAACCAGGCACTATGTACTTGACATATATGACCTCATTTCATCCTTGCAAGAAGTGTAGGAAGCAGTTGGTATTTTACAGCTTATAAGTAAAGAAACTGTTTCAAACAAGCTAAGCAACTCATACCGTAAGTGAAAAGTGGAAAGAACACTGAGATCTGGGCTTGCCTGATTCTAAGGCTTATATTCTGTATAGTCTCCCACATGTCTTCGTCTTGCCATTTGCACAGCTTATAGTAACAAACTAAAGAATGCCGTGGACACGCGGCTATACGGAGGGAAGAGGGAGAGCTGAAGTATTGCCTTTTCTTTTTCCTGACAATAGCCAGAAAGAGTGAACTTACTCCTTTCTCCTTCCTCTCAAGATCATGGAATTACTGATGAGTGTTGTGATTGAAGTTTGAACTTGTAACCAAGTTGAGCTAAGGTGAACTAACAGAATAATCTGTAGCACTTCAGTGGCTGTTAAAAGAGGACCTGTTCATAGACATCTTGCTGCTGAGCAGTTAGAAAGCTTGGAAAGAGCTGAGCTTCTCTTGTGGAAAGGCAGTGAGTGAGACTGGGAAAGATCAGTGGTGGGAAGTTAGGACTACTGTGTCCTGAGCCTGGTTTCCTCCTGTGTCTCCACGCATGTGACCATAGCTAGTAGATTCCCTCACCTCTCCGTAGCCTATAAAACCTGTAAAACACAAGAACTGAACTGGACCCTCCCGGTGTCTGGACTTTTATTCTTTAATTTTAAGGAATATGTTATTTTTAAAGACTCTTTTAAGACTGTGAGAATGATGGTAAATCTCTCACCATTCAATGTCCTTGCCCATTAGTTTTTGACTGGGGCTATAGGGCTAACTACTGCCAGAGATCTCACTTTTAAAAAAAGCAATATTGTAGTTGAAAGATGGTAGATATTGGTAGGGAGCAGGCAGAGTCTTTACTGATACCTGTGACTTTTGGCTTTGTTCTGCAAGTTCTAAAGGGAGCATGTGTGAAGTTTTCCTATTTCTCTGAGACACTGTGTCTGCAGCACTTCTGTGACTCAGGATGACTGAGGAGCCAAGTTTATGGCTCTATGCTCCAGGGAGCTCAGCTACTCTGGGGGCAGTGAATACTTGGGAGGATGATGGGTGTCCTTTCCTACTACTCAGCCATATCTTTCTGTACTGCTTGCTGAGCTGTAGCTAATGACTAATTACTTTTTAAAAATTCATTCATTCATTCATTCATTCATTCATTCATTCATTCATTCATTTGGTACAGGGTCTTGCTATGCTTTTCAAACTTGTAGTAATTCTCCTGTCTCAGCTTCCTCAGCACTGAGATTACAGGCAGTTACCACCACAGCATGTAGTGCCAGGGATTGAACCCATATCCACGTGCTTGTCAGACAGGAGCTTAGACCTCTAAGCTGTCTCCCCAGTGCAAATTACTGACATTTTGATAATAACTATGAGAGTGACTATAATTCAGAACAAGATAATAAGAAATACTTTCAATAAAATGTGGTCCCTTCCTTAACCAATTAAAATTTTTAGCACTGGATGCCTAATATATCTCCATTTCCCTGAGTAAAAAGATTAGTTCAGATTGTTCTTGGAGAGAACTTCTTGGTCCTTCTCGAGACAGCAGCCCCCTTCCAGTGTCCTTCCTCTGCACTGCACAGATTTTCCCTCTGTTTCCTAAGCATTCACACCTTTGTAGGAGAGTCAGGTTTATGTAATGTGCTGACTGGATTTTCATATTTTGCTGTCACAAAAATGTGACAAACCTCATCTGCTAGGGGCTGCTTTTATTTTAAAAGAATGATTTTTGCAGGAATAAGTCAAATAAATCTAACATGTTAGAATAGCTGAGTATACTTCTGAATAGGTATGATTTCCTCAGGAATTTAAGCTGTACTATAGTAGTCTTCCCATGGTACTGCTCCTCCATTCTCTCACAAGATCAGAGCAGAAACTGAGTAGTCCACCTCATTAAGGTTCCAGACTTGAGAGTTAAATAGCTGGTAATAAAAACCTATGTGTTCCCAGGTTTGGGGGTACTGCTTCTCTGCCCGGGCCCCCTGGAACTGCCTACTGGTGTGCAGCAGGGCTGTGGAGCCTATGCTGTGCTCAGAGTACCTCCCTAGGTCAAACTGTCAAGCATTCTGCTGTGCTGAGGGCGTTGCTCCACTCTGACCAGTGCCAGCAACACAAGCTTTGATTTTTCTCCCTGCTGGTGCTTCCCCAGGAAAGAAGTATCTCAACCTCAAGGGGATCTTCTCTTTCTCTTTAGTACAGCCTGAGCCTTTTTTCCTCTTTGCATGCAGAGGGAACATTGCAGGACATTTTGATAATAAATATGAGAGTGAGCAGGAGCTGAGGTGTGAGGAGGGGATAGGAGGCTCCCCACAGTGAAAGTGTTCAGATTGAGTAGCTAGGAAGACAGGAATGGGTGAAGAAATAACCAGGAAACGAGCTGGGCAGAGCCAAGGATGAAGGGAGCTGCTCAACGTTTCCCACTCTGAAATCATGCCATGGCAGCAGTGTTAGTGTTTGAGTTTATAAAAATAGCATGATACCAGAATACCAAAACCAGGGAAATCATCACTAGTAAATTTCTCTTACAGAGTTAAAGTTCAGGAAGGAAAGACCTTATGGAAGAAGTGCAATTGAACAAGTGCTAAGGGATGGTTATCAGGACTACGTATTGAGTATAACTATGGTGATCCACTCAGTTTGCTGATATGTATCACAGGAGTTTGGCATAAACTTCAGGTTTTTAACTAAATTGGGGGCTTACATGTATGATCCCATTTCATCCTTGCAAAAACTATAGGAAGTAGGTAATAGTTGTTTTGTGGCTCTGTGAAGCCATCTTTTCCTCCATTCAGCTACATCTCTCCTATCTCTGTATTTGTCTTTGTAATGAAACCCTTGAGCAGTTTTGTGTGTTATTCTTAGTGGGTAACACTTAGATACATTAACACTTCATAACATTTCACTTGAAGGCTTTTTTCCCCCCTCTATGGCTTTAGCATTTAAAAATGCAAAGACACATTAAGATTTTGGATCCTCTTTCTTGGATGCTTCTCTTTACAGAGGCTTATTCACAAATTGCCTTTTTTTTTCTGCCTTTGCTCATATATTTTCTTTATTAGGCATTATATTGATTGGTTTGTGTTTGCCACACCTGTTTTCTGAGCTGCTAGTTTGTGTATTTGAAATGCAGCACGAAATATGTAATAGCTGCTTTTGCTTCCTAAATGGGTCTTTGTGTGGTATATTGTGTGGATTTCCATACATGGAAGTTTTGAAATACTTTCTGAATTCAACTTGTTTTTGGTCAAGACATTGGAATTAGTAGTCTGTATCTTAGTCTCTAAATTTCTGTTTAATTTAATCTGTGCTCAAAAGTAATAATATTCCACTGGGTAATGCTGTCTTTGAGAGCTCTGAAGTTTTGTTGAACATGTTATACCAGAATTTGGCTGTTTGATTATGTGGATTTGTGGAGTTACAGAATGGTGTTTCTCTGAAGTGTGGTCTATAGACCACCTGCCTTAGGAATTTTTTTAGTGTTGTTATAGATTTCAGACCTGAGGGACTCAGAAGCCTTCATTTTTACAATGCTGCATTAGGGGTTGAATGCACACTAAACTTTGAAGATGACTTCCTTTTTCTTCTTTTTTAAATGTATTTAGTACCTAAACCACACAACTCACACTCCTAATGATCCTCCTGTGCTCAGCCTCCCAAGCGCTGAGATTACAGTTGTGCGCCAGCACCCCTGTGTGGGTGGCCAGCTCAGCATGCTTGGGGGCAAGGCTAGCACAGCATGTAGTGCCAGGTATCAAACTCCAATCCCTGTGCTTGCCTAAGCAGAAGCTTAGTCCACTGAGCTATCTCGCCAGCCCTTAAACTTTGAAGACTTCTGTATTAGTACTTACTTATTCGGAAGTTACTGCCTAATTTTTCTCAGAACGTACATGATGGAGCTTAGGCCTTTGATTTGAATCTTGTAAAGAAGGAGTAGGGTCATACTTCATCTGGGATTCAGCAAAGTTACAGTGAAAAGTTAGATTTCAGCAGTATTACTAAAGCCCAAGTCTGAACTATCTTCTGCCTATTGGGTGTGGCTCTTTGGAAGTGTACAAGAGCAAAGGACCTACATGTGACACTTGGAAATCACCTTCTCGGCTTGTGCATGACTACTTAGAGTATTAGACTTTAGAATATAGCCAATCCAAGCTCTGGAGCCTTATAATAATAGTAATTAAGATAATGATACTTTGTACGTCTCAGATGTTTTTAAACTGAAAGCCTTAAAGTGCAATATTAAAGTATGCAGCACCTAAGTAAAAGAGATCAGTGTTAAGCTTCTCGCTTTGTAGATTCAAAACCTAAAACTGAATATGAAAATTTCGCTTGAATGCTTTTCTTGTATAATGACATTAAACTTGGACAAGTAGGAGTTTTTCAAAGGAAACATTTTGATTTGAGTATTCAGGAGTCGTTATAGTAGGGTGGTAGCTTTTGTGGCATTGCAGGTTATATCCTGAGTGGAAACAGCCTTATCTAGTTACTTCATTAATGACTTTAATAACAGAGGTGTTTGCCTGGGAAAAACCATTCTTTTCTTGCTGGCATTTGTGTGTATTAAGTCTTGCATGTGTTCTTTTTGGCTTCTTCTTTTACCTTTCCTGGCTTTTATTTTTAAATGATTTATAGGCACAGAGAATACTCAAAACAACAACCACACACCTTTCAAAAACCACATGGTCAAACCATTTTGTTTTACACAATAAAAAATTTGACACTAGTGCATGCTTTAGTAAAAGGTAGGCTGAAAGTGGCAGAGAAAATATGTATGTGGAAGAAATGCCAAAAGCAGAACTATCAGCAAAGTTTTCAGTATGTTTTTTCTCAAATATATAATAAATAAGTACAATATATAGAGTTGAAAATCAACCTAGATCTTTCACAGAACATGGTTCAGTTATTGCCATTTTTTGTTCTCATTTTTCATACATTTATATATTTTTTCACATATATATATATAATTTGTGGGTTTTTTGAGATAGGGTCTCACTATGCAGTTCAGACTGGCCTTGAACATGTCTACCACCATGCCAGGTTTCTTTTATATTTTTTGAAAGCCTAAGACTTGTGACCTTATAGTATTTTCTTGTTATTCTTACTTTTGAAATGTTATCCTTGAATAAATAAATAAATAAATAGTCTATTTGTTTTGGCTGTTTTATCCCTTTTTATCTCTTTTGTTTTTGTAAGGTAATACTTTTACAATTTAAATATTTATTTCAAAAAATAAAATTGTGTAATTTAAAAAAAAACTTGGAGGTCAACATTTTAGAAAGAGCAAACTAAATTAAATGTAAGGAAGGGGCTGGGGAGATAGCTCAGGGGCACAAGTGCCTGCCTGGCAAGGCAAGGTCCTGAGTTTGATCCCCAGTTCTGAAAAAAAAATTCCACAAATTCAACATGAGAATAAATGTAAGGAAAGATATACTTGGACAGTTCTGGAATATTTGGCTTCTTTGTTTCAGCAGCTATAAAAGCAGACAGTTTTTTATAATCACAACTTTTAGCCTCTAGTTGCTCAGCTGGAAGTAGCACAGCCCTTATGGTGCCTTTTGTGTTATATATAAGATGAACAGTAGCTCCTAAGGTAATAGATTAAGAATCTGAAGAGAAAGAATAAGAAAGTTTTCATTTATTCAACAAATAATTAATTGATAGAGTAAGGTCATCTCTTTATAAAGTACCCTATATTTTAGTGCAACAGATATAACATGGTTCATCCTATTCATATTAAGAAGATTGAGTTAATGATGTTGAGATAGTAAATGTAAAAGTGCCTTGTGTTGATGATAACTGTTTTATAAATATTTGTTGGAAATCCACAAACAAATATTTGTGTTCTAAGGGCCAGCTGTTCAAATACTGAACCATAGGGAGGAAAGTAGAGATAATGGGGAAATTGATTTATTGTTTCCTTCTTGGGAAGACAACAGGGACTGGAAAACTGTGTCATACACCTCCTCATACTAACCACCAGATGGGGCTGTTAATCATAGGCAGCTCAGTTGCTGTTCCAAATGATCCTGATAGCTTGTGGAAGATAAAAGAAATATGAAAAGAGTTGTTTTATACATGATAATTTATGTCATGGAACAACATATTCATCCCTATTTCCTAGGTCATTTGACTGTTTTAGAGCTACTCTGAGAAAATTAGAGCAATTCAATTAGATTTGCTGATGAAATATACTACTAGTCATTAGTAATTCTTCCTTTTTTGATGCTTGTAAATTAATATTTGTGGTGAGTACAGCTATATTTTTCTGAGCATGTGTGACCACAGTTAAGAGACTTCGCATGAGAAAGGTTATCCTTCAAATTTCACTTCAAATGTTACCTCTTTGCCAAAGTAATTCTTAGCAGGCAGATTTAAGAAGGCCCCTTTCTTTGTTTTATTTTTTTGGCTGTTTATGTTCAACAATAATTGCTTTCCTGTTGAATTTATATATGTATAATATATATAATATATAGTATATACTGAGATTCTCAATCACATGTATTATTTATATTTCTATACCCACTGCTGGTACAAAATGTGGCAGGTACTAGTCACAGAGTGAGTTGGAAACATTTGTAAACTAGTTTTTCATGGACTATTTAGAGAGTACAGAGTTACAGAGTTATTATAGTTTTTGGATAGTCTTCTACTGGAATGTAAATAAGCTATCAGGAATCACTGTACAAAATAATTGATTTTAGAAAAGCATTAGGGTTTATTTTAAGAGGGCTCAACTATAGGATTACTAGAAAGGTCCATCCAAAGCTTACCTTACAATATAAGTCTGCTCTTACTGCAACAGGTAGGGAATTTTTGTTTTTAGTTTTAATTTTGTGACTTACTTGAATTTCATTTTTTATATATGAGTTGAAAAATAGACAATTGATAGAAATTTGTCATGGCCAACTTTAAATGAATTGGGGTTTTTTTGGAAATTAATGTATTGATCTATAGTTTTTAGACTTCTGTGAGAACAAAAATAATATTTTCTTATAAGAATCTTGTCCTTATAAAAGTAATATCTGTTATTTCCTTGTGTATGGAAAGTTTCTATTTCTCTAGTCTTAACTGGAAAAGTTTGTCCCGAGCAGCTTAGAAAACTGAAGAAAAGTATTTCATCATCATCAACAAACATTTATCAAGTGCCTCCTTTGGGAAAGGAATGTATTATATTATATTATATTATATTATATTATATTATATTATATTATATATATTTATTATATTATATACATTATATATTTATTATATTATATATATTTTCTCCAATCCCCTGGAGAAAAACCCACTTACCCCAAGGTGAGATTTCTGGCAACCCTCTGGAAAGGAACCTTGACCCCTGGACTCAGAGGAAGGGACTCAGAATAGCTAAAGACCCTATTTGAAAAGTAGTCAGCTATTTTATTTTGTACTGATCAGAAAATTTGATTAGTTTACTTGTATGCACATAGCATTTATGAACCAAGAGGTGATAAGCAGGAGGTTGCTGTGAGTACACATGCTTTGAAAGCAAAACAAAACAAAGAAAAGAGATAGTTGTGACAAAACTAGAAACAAATTATATCAACTAGTATCCTCAACCATAATCTCTTATTATTAGTTTGTAGCCAAATTCATGAATTCTGGTGGACAAATCATTCAAAGAGATAGCCTATGGGGTTAGATAGTCTTGGTTTCTAGCCTCAGACATACTGATGATATAATCGTGAAAAATGTATCCAGTTGTTAAAGCTGAGCCTTTCTTCTATGTGTCAGAACCATTGTGATAACAATTAAAAATAAACAAACTGGAAGGCTATCCAAAAAAAAAGTTCTTAAGCTGGTTAGAATAACACTTAAAATATCAGTAGGTCAATGGACGAGGAATAATGCCATTCCATTTACAAAAGAAGAAATCAACAACTATGGATGTGAAACAATGTTTATCCACACCCAATGACCCAAAATTCAAAATAAAAACAACCAAGCAATTGCACGTGATTTAAATCTGTAACTTGGTGAAACTATATGAATAAACTGTCAGTTAAAGGTCTGAAATAGAAAAAACAAAAATGACCACTTATATAATGCTTATCATGTCAGGAAAGTTAAAAGTACTGATTTATACTCTCTTATTAAATGGGGGGAGAGGGTTTTTCTGAATTACTATGCTTTGCTCCTAGTAAGAGTTCCTTCCTAGTGGTATTCCTTTTTTAAAACTGGTAACATCCACACTTAGATTTGTATTCTCTGGCTCTTCTTACATCGGCCTCCTTCATTATTTGGAAGTTACATTCTTGCTCTTTCAACATTGTGAAAAGTAGCATAATGTAATTTGATACTTCTAACCTGTGTATTGATCCTATTTGCCTAGAGTAGCTTTTACCTCCATTGATATTTATTATTGTATGATTTACATTTTATATAGGGATTGTGGGAAGTTTTTAAAATTAAAAAACAAAGCTTTTGTCCCTTCTCTGAAGTTTCAAGCAGCCTGACAAGCATTTCTGCTTTAGTTTATACCTAGAAATTTTACTGCATACTAGTAAAGCATTTTTATGGAGCTTTAACATAATCAACAAGATTCTCTTCTCTCTTGAATGTCTGAAACATAAAACATTTGATCTCAAAATTCCTACATGCTGAGAGAATTCTTATATGTCAAAGCATTTCATGAGTTTCCATTTGTTTCTTAAAGGGGAATTGTGAAGTACTGTGTAATTATTCAGTCACTCAGCCAGCATTTATTGAGTACATGGCTCAGGCCAGCACTCTACTGACCTATTGAGCAGAGCTAGGAATTACAGAATAAGGAGGGAGATGTCTGGTGCCCAAGAAAGTACTGACTAACCCTAACCTTTAGCCTGGAACATTCTATATTGGAGGTGTGCACCAGGGTAGGGACCCCATAAAGAGAGCCAGGAGCATTGTCTGTAAGGGGTCCAAGAAGGACTTCCAGGAGCGGCGGCATCTGAATGGGTCTTGGGGGAAGAACATTTTTCCAGGAGATGTCCAGTCCAGGCAGAAGGGACATGTGAACTAGGCATAGTGTCACTGGCATTTCTGGGATATTGCGAGTGGGCTCATCTAGAGATTCTAGCTGCAGGTAAAAGTAGTTGTTCAGGTAAGTAGTTGTTCTAGGTAAAAGTAGTTGTTCAGGAGGGTTTCGCATTCTCAGGAGAAACTCATATGTATAGCCCTGAATAGAACATGGCTATGACCTATTGAGCAGAGCTATGGTCTCTCATATGTATAGCTGTGTCAATGTCAGGCAACATCCACTGTGTTGAGAGCAGTTTCCCCTCATCACCCAGCCACTGTGCTGGGCTGCTGGGGAGCCCACAAATCACACACCCTATCTTGTGCAGTGCACAGCCACACAAATGTGCCTCCTTGTAGTCCCCTCCATACTGGAGGTGCTTTCTAAATGTTTGGTGGCTGCAAGGTGGACATACACTACCATACACATGTAAATTGCACACACATTTATCCAGAAAACTGAACTAAGTGAACTTAGAGTCACATGGGGTTCTTGGGGGTTTTTTTTGTTGTTGTTGTATTTTTTAGAATAGGTAGGTGGAATGTTGTGATGAAACAGTATAGATGCACCAACGAGGAAAGGGTATTAGAGGCAGTGCATGGCCAGGAGGGTTTAGAAAATGCAGAAACTTATGGTCTGCATGTGAGTTGTCAGAAGCAGTACATGGAAAATTTCTACTTTCCATACTACTCTTTAGGTTTTACTTCATTTAGCCAAATTTCTGGACTCTACTGCAAAATTAAACTGTAAAGTGAGGTTCTCTGTGAGCTTTCCAATTTTGCAGAGCCAGCTTTGCAACAGACTCCCATCAGGGGAAAAGCACATGACTGAGAAATTGTTTAAACCAGCCAGACATCTTCAGGGAATTTTGAGCAGGCAGTTTTCTTTTTAAGTGGCTTACGAAGCATTTGAAGAATGTCATTGTGGAGCAGAGAGCACATGCCCAACTGGTTCCCTTTTGGGGGAGGAACACTGTTCCATACATTCTTGTTTTGGGTTGCTGAACCAGTGCTGCTCTGTGGCCCCTGGTGTTCCTGGATGGCTCTGGGGCTTTAGGAACTGGAGGAAGCCATGTTCTATTCAGAGCTATTCTATTCAGCCATTTTCCAGTCCAGAAGGATGGAAAATTGGGAATAAGAATGAAGACTTGAGCTGGGCTGGCAGTAGAAGGCCCTCAAGAAAATTCTAACTTACTGCCCCTATTTTTTGAGTTTTAGGTTTGGTCCAATTGTCCAAAGTATCCCAAAGATACTTCTTCCTTTCACTCTGGATCTAAACTAAACTCTCCTTCCACTTTTCATCAAGGGTTAGCGGATGCTCTGTGGTAAAGCTGTGGAGGACCTTAACCTGAAACCCCACAGTGGAGCCAAGACTCTGGCTGCACAATAAAAGGGAGATGAGTGGTGTGTCCCTCTTGGCATTTGTACCCCTCCACTTCATTCTTCTGCAGTCAAAGTGTCTTGCACAGAGGTTACTTAATGCCAAGCTGACACAGCTGCAGCTCATTTAACCACTCAGCTATTGAGCATGGTTCTATTTCCATCTTGTAATGGGGGTAAACTGAGGGCTGAATCCTTATTTGACAAGTACCCAGAGATGGATTCTGATAAATCTAAGACAGTGGTGTTGAACCTTTTAGAGATTTAAGTGCCCAAACTGCAACCCTAACCCACTTATTTATCACAAAGTACCAATGCTGCAATTAAACCTGAATACTGAGGTTTTAGTTTAGATAACACATCTGTTGTCTGGTGCTCAGCTGCTGGGATTACTTGGCTAGTGTAAGGACAGAGGATTCTCCCTTCCCACAGCAGCACATGTGTCATAGGTTCGCAATCACTGTTCTATGACTAAAATTCAGGCATATTTTTGTTTGCTTTCAATTTCAAATATAATTCACTAGGTTATACTATTTATCTCAATTATTATAAATAAAATTTTATCAATTAAAATTGTTCTGGTTTGTGTAGGTGTCCCCCCAAAGCCTCATGCAGTCATGGAGTGACTTCTGGAATTTGTGATTGATTATTGTGGATGTGGGTGCTATACCTCCCCTGGGGTAGATGATTTGCATTTCAGTGTAAGGAAGGAAGAGAAGTTAGCTGCTTGAGCTGCTGCTGCTCCTCACTTCACTCTTACTCTTAGCTGCCTCATCATGCTCTCTGCCGTGTGCCACCCTGCCTTGGAGTCAGTTGCATATGGGCTGAAACCTCCAGTAGTTGTGAGCTAAATAAACCTTTCCTTGCTTCATTTTGGGTGTTGGGTGTTTGTCCCAGCAACAAGAGAAGATTAACTAAGACAGAATTTGGTACCGAGAGTGAGGTCATTGCTGTGGCTGGATCTGACCATGTAGAATACAAGCTTTTGGGAATGGCTTATGGGAAGAGATAGGAAAGTTTTGGAGAGGTTGTCTACTTGTGAAGACTGGTCAGAGGTCAGAAGATCAGAAGGCTGATAGAAAGTTGGCCTATAAAGACCAGGTGGGGAGATTTCTCCTGGAAGGACTGTTTTGGTTGTTGACTCCGGATCATTTGTGTTATGACTTGGCAGAAAAGTTGTCTGCATTTCGCTCATGTCCAGAGACTTTGCCTGAGAGTGAGTTTAAGTGTGGAGGACTGATTAACCTGGCAAAAGAAATCTCAAAGCAACCGAGTATTGTGGCAGTGGCCAGGTTGTTGCTGGGGGCTTTTAGCCAGATTTATATTGAGAATCAAGAGCAAGGAGCCCAGCAGAAGGGTTTAAAATGTTGAGAGCGTGGCCAGAAAGAAAGCGCCAATAAAGCTGTGGACTGCAAAGATAGAACTAAGAGGATCTCTATTGCTGGGAAGGAACAAGAGATTGGAAATGATGGCCTGAGGGCATCATAGGAGGCAGTAGGTCTCCACCCTTTGCAGCCTCAGAATTGCAAAGATCAGGGATTTTGTCTTGAGAGAAAAGCTGCTGAGTGAGCCCCTTGTTCCAGAATGGTGGCAGCGGGCCACACCTGGTTCCAGAATGGCACCAGTGGCCGTTCCAGGTTCCAGAATGGCACTGGCATGGAGAATTTATTTTTGGAATCAGTCAGAATGCTCAACAGTCCATACACTCAACCTCTACAGCTAAGAGAGAAGAAAGCCTGGCTAGTGCTCTAGCTGGCAGCAGACCTTGGCATCCATGTGGCAGTGGTTTTAGGTGCATTGAGAGTGCAGGAGTTCTGAGGTTAAGAAGGCTTCCACCTAGATTTTGGAAGAAGGCCTGGGAGGCCAGGCATTATGCTCCTGAGAGGGCTGTGTGCAAAGCTGTGAATAAGAAGCCTAGTCAGTGGAAACCTCAGAAGTCTGGAAAAACCAGGAACATGGATTGTCTAAGGGAAACTGCAAAGAGGGAGCAAAACCAGCCTGAGAAGCCATGAGAGCTACAACTACCAAAAGTGCCATAGAGGCCAAGCCATATGGAGTTTACAATTTGCCACAGATTGCTTCGGATGTTCCACAGGGACCTACAGGATTTAGTGTTGGCCCTTCTCGATTTTGGACTTGTGCTCGTCCAATGCTTGGTATCCTGCTGTATGTACCTTTTGGAATGGTAATGTTTGTTTTGTGTCTTTGAATGTTGGAAGTGTTTAACTTTTCTTTTGTATAGGGGCTCAAAGCTAAGAGTTTGCCTTGAATCTTGAAGGAGACTTGGGACTTGGACTTTTCAGCAGTGCTGAAACTGTTGGGACTTGGGCAACTCTTAGAGATAAACTAGAATGTCTTTTGCATAAAGGGATGTGCATGAGTCTTTGGGGAACCAGGGGAAGAATGTTATGGTTTGCATATTGGTGTCTCCCCAAAGCCTCATGCAGTCATGGAGTGGCTTCTGGAATTTGTGATTGATTATTGTGGGTGTGGGTGCTGCACCTCCCCCTGGGGCAGGTGATTTATATTTCATTGTAAGGAAGAAAGAGAAGTTAGCTGTTTGAGCTGCTGCCACTCCTCCCTTTGCTCTTGCTCTTGCTGCCCCACCATGAAAGGTTGCTCTATGCCGTGTGCCACCACGCCTTGGAGTCGGCTGAGTATGGACTGAAACCTCCAGTAACTATGAGCTAAATAAGCCTCTCTTTCCTTCATTTTGGGTGTCAGGTATTTGTCCCAGCAATGAGAGAACAGTAACAAAGACAAAAACTTACTTCAAATCAATCATTTATTCCTATAATGTAGACTAGTGATTTCAAATGAAGCCTTTGAATTTATGGCCAGGCAACTAGAAGTTGTAATTATTGAAATAGGAATTATTTAGAAACTTGGAATGTTGGACATCAGCTTTTTCTCGTATCCCCTGATGGACGTGTTTAGATCTAGCTAAAGATAGGATCATTTTCAAACTGTAAAGCACATAGCTCACACTAGAGCAGTAAAGATGCAGGGTGCCTGAAATTTACTCTCTTCTATGGAGATACACTTCAAGAAACCATATCTTACATGATTAACCAGTGACTGCAAAGTCACAACAGACCTGAGATTGAATCTCGCTTTTAATACTTAATAGTAGGTAATACTGGGCAAATTCCTCAACCTTGTTCAGCCTCAAATTTGTCACCTATAAATGGGCATGGCAATTGAGCTGAAATCTGTGTAACTGAGAATAGTGTCTGAAGTATCCCACCCCACAGATGAAACACCAGTGAATGATAGCTCTCTGAGCATAGCTGACTGTCTACCAGTTTCTTAGAGAGTATTGTCATGTACATTACTTCATTTTATTTTCCCCACCAACAGCCAGGTAATCCTCCTTCTGGTACAGCTAAAACAGTGTTCATTGAACACGTGAGATTTTAAGCATCTTGACTAAATATGACACTGCATTGGTGACATTTTGATAGCTGTCATTGCATGGTTTAGTTCCAACATCTTTCAGCACATTCAGAAGCATCAACCTTTATATGTTGGGGCTTCTCCAGCAGCAATTATAGCCACAAGTGAGGAAACGCTATACATGTTCCCCTAAAATATCATCGAGATTTGTGTCATAGGCCTCTGGTGACAAAGACATGTTTAACTGCAAGATGTCAGCATTTTCCCCCTTCAGATAAAATTAAACTGTGGAATAACACTCAATCCTTACATGTAAGAATAAATTGGTTTGTCAGTTATAGTCTGCATAAAATCAAATTGGATATTAAATACCTTTATTAGCCTTTGTACCCTGTAAATGTGGACAGATAAGGTGAGGTACCCTAAGAAAGACAGTGGCATTGTTCTTTTGGGCCAGCCTGGTGAATCCTGGCTCTCCCCAGATGCCTCCACAGCCTGAAGCTCCACTGCTTTCTACATGACCTTCTGAGTAGGAGGCTTCACGGGGCCAGTGCTGCCTGCAGCCAGCTCAGCAAGTGGGCCAGCAGAAGTTTGAAATTAGCCTTCCTAGGAGCCCTTTGGGCCACCCTTAAAAATCAGTGGTCTCTTGTGTTGTATACCACAGCCATTAACTGGCTATCCCGGAGATTTTGTAAACTATTCTCTATAGCATATTATATGCCTCTGCGCAGAGAGAAAGGCATATTTTTTGGAACTTGAGGCAGATCATAACAAATATGTTGTCTGAGACATGACTTAGGTGAGGGGGGGCACCATGGGTTTCAGGACTTATGGTCCTTGTGTGAATGATACAAGGTTGGAAATAAAGATCTGGTAAAGAAATGTAAGGAGGTCACCTCTGCCCAATACTTACTAAAATGCTATAGGTAGACATTTAAATACTATGACAATAAAAAATGAATAAAACGTGAGCCTTAGGACTTGGAAAAGAATGAACAAACTGCATGGTAGAGCAAGAGAAGATATGAACACAGCTAGAAGAAAAGATAAGGAAGAATCACCTCCTGTCCTCACCAAGATTTAGTGTGCTTTGAAGCATAGGATGGGCTGAGCTTAAGGACTTGGCTCAGAGACCTCAGAAGTGAACTATGTGGCTCAAGACTGGATAGTAACATCATCAAGGTGAAGGGTTGACAGCTGAGAGCATTTACCCCTTCAGAGTGCTTTTCTAAGGACACTGCCCTTTGAAAATTGGTAGATTTTTCCCACCTAGCCACATCACACACAGCTACAGCTGTCTTCTTCTGCTCAGTCAGGAAGGTAGAAACTGAAAACTTGGAAATTGGAGTTTTCCTGAAAGATCTTGATATAAACTTCTAGACTATCTGGCGTAAGAAAACAGACTCCACCTTATCATACATAAAAACTCAGTACCAAGAGGTAAGGAATGGAGAGTAAAAACTCCCCACTCCTTTAATGTGGCATCTGGTCACTTCCAGGCAAGCAGCAAAATACAGTAGTGGTAGAAACCTGTATAAACACAGCAGAGCAGCTCTGCATATACCCTTGATAGTTATTCTTTCCTTTATGTGGTGTGTGTGTGTGTGTGTGTGTGTGTG
>PVKN010010231.1:0-22871 GCA_004027915.1 Capromys pilorides
CTGATAATGTTGAGGACCAGGGAAATTTCAACATATATGTTAAATATTGCACAAAATTATTAATTTCATATAAGGTAACAGTTACTTTTTAATGAGATTAAAATTTTAAAGAACTTGCTTTATACTTATATTTCTGTTCTCTACTCCTTTGGACAAATTCAAATTTATAACTATCATTTTTATTTTGCTGGATAAATTTCTTTGTCATATTTTAGAACATAAGTTTTCTAGAGATATACTTTATTTTTTATTTTATTTTTTTCTGTATTTAGTATAGGGTCTACTATGCAGATCAGACTTGTGGCCCAGTCTTATTCGCCCTCTCAGCAGGCCCTGGGGGTGGAGCTGGGCACAGTACGCTGAGGATCAACCCAGGGCTGCTGCACTCGGTCCTAAGCAGACGCTTTACTCTGCTAAGCTATTTGGCTGGCCCCTAGAGATATATGTTCAGAATTTTTGTTTATCAAAAAACCCCTTTGTTGCATCTTCATTTTGTAAAGCTCTTTGTGATTTAATGTAGAACTCTCTTTAGGTAGAACATTTATTTTTATTCCAGTACTTAAAATGTAGCAGCATTGTCTTCTACCTTGTATATTTTCTCACTGGACATCTGCTAAAATTCTTTACTCTATTCCTTTGTACTTAGTGTTTGCTTGTTTTTTCTCCTCTAAAGTATTTTAATAATTTTTATTTATCACAGCTTTTTAGCAGTTCAGTCATTATATTTCTTTCGTTCTTTTAGTTTCTGTGGTTGTGTGTGCATGTGTGTGTGTGTGAGTGTGTGTGTGTGTGTGTGTGTGTGTGTGTGTAAATTCTGGAACTGTCTTCAAGTTCACTAACCTTTTCTTCTGCTATGAATGGCATGTCATCATTTGTATAATATTGTTTTTGCATTTTAGGTATTTCACTTTTGATCTTCAGATGTTTCATTTTAATGCCTTTTTTTTTTTTTTTTTCAGAACCTGGGATTGAACTCAGGCCCTTACACTTGCCAGGCAAGCACTTATTCTACTGAGCTGTCTTCCAAGCCCCTGAATTACTTTTATGCATTTCATTTTTCTCCATATTATGTTACTTATTTATTTTTCTCTTTCTCATTGGTCATATAGAGCATATTTATGATGGTTGCTTACATGTCTTTATCTATTAGTTTCATTATTTATGCTACATGGTATACTACTGATTTTAAAGCATGTTTTCATTGCTACTTGATACTCTGCTGTTTTTATGTTGGTTTTGAACCATATTTTCTTGTTACTTGACATATATCATGATTTTGTTAATGAGTGAAAATTATATGTTATGTACAAGGGGAGATCAAGATATATAGTGAATGTCTAATGTTTTAAAATTTTAATGCATTAACATTGGTGAGAATGATAGCATATGTAGCATCAAAGGAAGGGAATACAAGGATCTGAGTTCAATCCCTGGTTCCTCAAAAAAAGAAGGAAGAGAATGTGTTGAGTATTTTGAAAGGGTATCAATGGCAGTTTTTACTGTAATATATTTTAACTTTGAAAATTTACCCTTTAGATCACATTTGTTGATCAACCATTGATACCAATTTCTGTCTGATAAAAACGTGCTGTAGCTAAAAGGGCCAAATATAGAATGATAGCATTGAAAAGATGATGAGCGACCCATGTTCATCAGTGCTACTAATATTCTTTCACCTTCATGTTTGAAATCTCTTTTTGCTTAGAACAGAACTGAAGGACAGCCATTGATGTCATCTATGTCTGCTTCAGTCTTCTGTACCACTTGGGATACATAGAGATTTCCAAACCAAGTGAGGCAGGATGGATTATGATCTTTTATTGTACCTCACATCACATAAGGATTCAGTAATTATATTTATCAAAGTTATACTATTTAAATTTATCAAGGTACCTCTCTGAAGGTATTTAAAGACCTGGATCTTTTCTAATATGAAGTGCAGAAGGCAAGAGGGAGCTACATACTGAACATGCCTTTCTCGGTTATCTATTTCTGGAGTGGCCGTTCATGTAGGCACCAATACCTAGGAGCCTTGGTATGGAAGCTTAATCCTGAGGCCAGTATGCCAGGAACCGTTGGTGGATTCTCCATATTAGCTAAAGGCCTCTGAAAATGGAAACATGATATGATGAATAAATTAAAAAAATGTAACTTGATTAGTGAGGCAGTACCATACATGTATGAAAACATTGAAAAAGTGGCATGTTATGGTGGCTTCCCATTTTGTATCATGCCTGCTACGTGAATGATGAATGGTCTGAAGAAGTAATTTCTTTTCTTTTCTTTTCTTTTCTTTTCTTTTCTTTTCTTTTCTTTTCTTTTCTTTTCTTTTCTTTCTTTCTTTCTTTCTTTCTTTCTTTCTTTCTTTCTTTCTTTCTTTCTTTCTTTCTTTTGCAGTACTAGGATTGAACTCAGGCCCTTGCCCTTGCCTGGCAGGCATTTATGCTTCTGAACTATATCCCTAGCCCCAGAAAAGGTAATTTCAACAGCTATTCTGAGAGGAAAATGGTGGATGTCACTTAGCAGCTAAGATATTCACTACCAGATGTGTGGCATCTCCATTTGATTTCCAGAACTGAGTTCAGGGATGGGTTTTGAAGATATCTGAGTTTCCCATCCTAGTGAGAAAGGACACTTATTTTCTCCAGTTTGTGCTGCAGACTAAAGTCTGGCAAATCTGAGGCCATGAAAGGGCCTGCACATGTGGTGCAGCTGCAGAATCAAATCCAGTAATTATTGCCTTTCTCTTTTCTTCCTTATGTGTGAATTGTGAAGACAGCCAAACCTGTTCTTCTTGTATTTCTGCACTGCTGCTAAGCTGCCCCATCCCCTACTTTCAAGGAGTTTTAAGAAGCTGTTCTGCTCTAAGTAGTTGCCAAATTGAAATTATCCAGCAAACAAGGCAACTGAGAAATGAAAGTCAATGATAGATGGAGTTGAGAAAATTGGGTCTGGACACAGAAGGTATCACAGGATGGGCCAGGAATGAGCTGAATGCAAAGTATTCAACAGATACTAAGGAAATCAGTTTGAAAAAATGAGTGTGCTTCAAGGATACTTGGTATAAATAAAAAAATGTGAGGAGGTGTCCAAATGTGATCCAAGCCCAGCTAGCCACCTTCTTCCTCTGAGATTGTTCAGGAAATTGTAACTGTGTTGGGGTTCTGCTCACCTCAAGAAGTCTGCTTACCCCTCTAACACAAAGCAAGCAATGGTTTCATACATTTTACTTTGCATGTGGAGTACAGGGCTAGTGTTTCTACAGAACAATAATCATAATTACCACTTATTGAGTGCTTGCCTGAACTGGTCACAAAACTAAAACACTTCATATTTGCACTTAATTCTCTCAACATCCTATGAAGTAGCATCATTATCTTACTCTCTTTGCAACTGATGAAGCCATGGCCCTGGGATGTGTCATATCTAGATTCATAAAACTGATAAAAATAATCAAGCTAGGATTTTAACCTAAATCTGTTTTGACCCCCGTTACTGGGCTTTTATATTGATTCATTCAAGAATTTGTGCAGAGAACACACTGCTATGCTATGCCATGCAGAATATGTCAAAATCTTTGTGCACTTTAATGGTAAAGGAATTAATAGAAGATAATTAAACATCTCAAGCATATAAAACACAAAATAACTAGGACATGGATGGATCTCCACATTAAACCCTCCTGATGAAATACTTTCTGCTATGACAGAAATAAAATAAAGCCTTTTGGTAATTCAAAGCATATACAGCAATTAATTCTATATTTATTTAGTCTTTTTTGGAATCATGTTGTAATTTTTAAAGCCATATTTTAATATCTGTGTTGTAACTGATAATCATTTTGCGAGGGGGCAGGATCGAAGGTATTTTAGTGACAGAGCAATTTTTTTTTTAATGCAACAGCTGCAAGGCTTAAGTCACCCATGTGCCAAGAGCCCTGTTGCTTGTCAGAATGAAAATAGTCCATAGTCAGTGACTCTTCACGGTCACTGGTTGTGCTCAGCCAAAGCTGACTGTGGTTTTAGGTCACCTTCACTTGATGGCTCCTTGGTGGCCTCAGGAAATTAGATAGCGGGTTTATCCAATTTCCTTTTGGGCAACCACCCGAGACTAATCCCAAGGACTCTTCATGCAAGTAGGAGGCTTATCCATGGCATAGACATTCGTCATTATGGCCCCTCAAGGTATGGGTCATGTTTGATTATTATCATTGTTGTCCTTACTATCAGATATTCACTGCAAATTATCTGGCAGAATACCAATTAAGATAAAATAAGCACTTTAGCTTCAGTTGGTGTTGGTCCAAATAGTAGGAGCAAGGCACAGAGGACAAGGGTGGAATTCGTTCTCCCTCTTCTACCCATCTCCTAACCACCAGTCAAAGTCCATCTCAGGTTCCACCCCACTACACGGCCATTCAGGACCAGCAGGCCCAGGATGCCCAATGAATTCTAATTACCTCTGCTGTTCGTGTATCCTCTTATGGCTCATTATCACTCCTGACTGTGAATTGTGTTGTACTCTCAATTGGATTCTCAAGTGGGAAATAGCAGGCAGAGCATCAAAATTTTCCATCAGTTCATTAACTCATGAACCTTGCCTTAACTTAAAGCCCCCAAATGTCCTTATTTATATCATGTAACTTCCTCCAAAGGGTCCTTCTCAGAATCTGCACCTTTATCTTCCCTAGCAGACACCAAGCACTTCACATGAGAGGAATATGCACTGTGTCATTTTTCCTCCTTAATTTCCCTACCCATCTTATCCCATAATGTTATTTTCTTTGAAGAGGTACAATATTAGCTGGCTAATTAACTTATTAAATCTGTAATTCTCCTGAGCACTTTTCCTTCATTGTTATTTTAGATCTTTTAATTCTGAGTAGCTATATGCTCTCTGTTATGACTTTGATTCTTCTCTGTTTTAGTTGCTCTTCCTCAGATTTAAGCCATGTGAGTATACAGTCCTCGCTTTTCTTCTTTACCACACCTCTCCTGCTAAGGGCTTTCTCCCACATGTAACTCTTCAATCTAAGACAAGATGTCCTTGTGAGAGAGGGACAGGGGCTAGCCTGTGAGTGCACAGGTAAGAAATGCTCTGTCACAGCCTTGAAAGAGTAAATATTGATTAATAAATGCTCATGAAATCAATGAAATAAATTAATGACCTTCAGGTGCTTCTGAAGTAGTTTCCTCCATTCTTCCTACTTTGATTCAGGCACTGAAGGAAACTTAGGCCACTGAGCACTGCGACTCTACTCACTTGCATACTGCACGAAGAAAAGACCTTTGATTTAACCTCCTGCTCCTGGATTTAACAACCTCCTGCCTACGAATTTCTTTAGTGATTCAAACAGAAGTTTTTAACTGCTTATGTAGCAGAAATGATTTTCTACTTCTGCACCTGACTATAATAAATATTCACATTGCTCAATATTTCTAAATCAAATCAGTTCTGATTTGTATCTATACAAGTCATGGTTGGGAGAAAACTAAATTCAATAGTAGTTTTGGAGACAGATGGCTTCAATGAGTATTCTCCCATGTATATAGGACATGTGATCGTCCTATTCGTAGGTCTGATATTATAAGACTTACATATTTGACTCTGTGTCTAGTTCTGACATGCAGCTCTTAAAACTCGAAGGCTCTCCAGAGGATTAGAGTTTCTTCTATGCTAATGAGTAGCTATAGGATGGGAGCTTGTCACCAGAAAGATCACTACCTGTCATGATTCCAGGGCTGGGGCTTTTTAAGCCCTATCTACTGACATCCAGGGAGGAGAAAGACTACAAGTTGAGTTGATTATCAAGAGCCAGTGGTTCAGTGAACAATGCCTGTGCAATGAGACCTCCCTAAAATCCCTATATGACCTGCCTCAGAGTTTTGAGATTAAGTGCCAGGGAGATAGCTCAGTGGAGTAAGTGCTTGCCTGGCAAGCCCAAAATCCTTTTAAGATTAAAATATGCATCTTCCCAGAAAGTGTTACATCCAGACTTGAGAGAGCATCCTAAGAACTTAATTTATAACCAGTTGATGAGAAGCTTGAGTTATAGTCTGAGGCTTGTGAATGGTACCTGAAGTAAAGGGCACTTTGTTGGGTTGATTCCTTAGCTTGTGGGGTGTGACACTGACCCTAAGTACATAGTGACAGAATTGGAATTATGAACACCCAGCTATTGTCTTCAGAAGAATCAATTGTTTTGTCTGTTGCTGAAAATCCCTGTGTATGTGTTCATAGAAGTATCCTGTGTTGTAGAAGGTGCTAGAGTAGGAAGAATAGTTGGATTTTCTAAATGTATTTCGGAGTAGGCCTTCGTAAGGAGTAGTTACAAACATAGTGTTGAGGGCTCTACGGAAAGGGAAATCTGGCATGGTTAGCCATTCTCTCCTCTCATTCCTGTCTACCTGTATGCATAGATCAGAAAGTAGCCTGCTTGCTGAAAAGTTATTCTCCCTGGCAATGCAAATGTAGCAAGAAAAGAATGCCGACATTCTCTTGACCATCCAAATCTACAAAACCTACCTTAGAAGATATTTGAAGAAAGTACCTCAGAATGGATGAACCCTAAATAATTAGATAAAATCCTAAAATGTGAATTTCTAATGGTCACCATTTGTGTTTGCTTCACTCTGTAGATACAGAATTCAAATTAGATAGCTGCACCTTACAGGGTAGTCACTGCTTATCTCTTAGTATACTCAGCTCAGGTGCTTCCCAATTCTGAGCTTTCACAGGCAGGAAATGGAGGTGGCCTCCATTCCTCAGAGTCATGAGGGAGAGTTTTCACTCATGCTTTCTTTTTAAGCAGACACCCTGAATCTTAGGAGCTTTAATCCTCTCTAGGGTGAACAGAGAAAGGTGGCAGCATGGAGCTATTATTATAGCAGTTTGTTTCCTAGAAACAGCAGCTCTCAAGGGGAGATGTGTGAGTGGTTAACTGGGTATTTGTTTCCCCCTACATTATTTTTCCCTGAGTTGCCATGCACTGAGATGCCAGTGAACCTTTGCCCATCTGCCTGTCAGGCTGGAGATAGCTCTGCATCTCTTGGCAGCTACCAAAGCCTGTCCTCTCTGAAGTGGACAGTTAAATACTTTTGGAGCAGAAAATATCAATCTTCAAGGAAAAGACACAGAGAGACCCAATTTTCCTACAGAAGGAACAGGAGACAAAGCCACCCTCTTACTTCCTCTTTCCAGTATACAGGGACACCACTTTGTTACCTTCTCCAGACATTTGTCAGGAGCAGAGTTGGTTCTATTGCTTTCAGATTTCTTATCTTCTATGGCTCTAAACATATATCTGTAAACACATAGCTGTAATTCTTTTGTTTACAGATTGATAAAAATAGATATTGTCCAATAATGTTTGAAAGATGAAAAATAAATTCTGTTTTTGCTTTTAATTTCCAGGCCTCCAAATATATTTTCTAAGATTTCTAAGATTTTTTGCTTTGCTACTCCTCATTTACATTGGAGGAGGAAAGGTAAGTCACATTTAGAAGAAAAAAAGTTATTTCTTTGTAATTAAATGTATTCAAGAATAATTTTCCATATTTCAGGGAAGGAATGCTAAATCTGAACTAGGGGGCTAGGTTTATTTCCCTAGCCTGCAACAAGCACTGTGAAAAATATCGATTTGCTCCTCAGAGATGCTAGAGCAACTTAATTAAAATTGTTTAAGTATTTTAGAATCCTTTGATGGAAAGGAGCATATAACTGCGTAACATGATTTAATTCAATGTGGAGTTTTCAAAAACCAGAAGAAAGCTTTTCCACACTCCATCCCATTTCAAATAATATTCTCACAAAGACTTCTTTTCCATGCCCGTGTATATTTAATTGTGATAAATATAGTCACTGACCTTTAACAGATGTATCAGTGAAAACACAAAGAAATTGGACGTGCTGTGATAGCTATCGCCTATTTCACAGTGCCTTTCAGCATATTGATTGGCTGGAGGGCACATCTGAGAGCTAGTATGTGCCTCTTAATAATCCCCTCTGCTGGGGGAGGGGGAGCACTCCTGAGTCCCTGCAGGATCTGAGTCATCAAGTAAAGCAAAGACTCCCCTGGAGCTGTCCATTGACACGGTCCTGAGAAGAGACCAGCAGGAGGCTCTGTAGGACTCTTATGCAGAAAGCCCACTCCTCCCTGGGCTCCACACAATTTGAAATGCTGGTGTTGCCCCCTCAGAGCATCTGAAGGGATATTTTAGCCCATTTCAATGAGTCAGTACAAAAGTCACCTGAAAAAGACTTAGTGTCTCTCCATCCTCCTGTCCAGGACTTGATTGAGTCACTCTTCCCTCTTGCTGCCTCCCAGAGTTCTCTAACCCAGTTTGCACACATGGAACATAAAACTGGAGTCCTTCACACCTGGAACTAGCTTCTCACATGAGCTCTTGAGAGCAATCCACTGTTGAGAGCCTAGAGTGAGTTAGAATGAATCTCTTGTTATAGGCCCTGGCCACTTATGTTGCTGGCTCTGTATGTTTTCTCTTGATTTGATTGTTCACACTATATGTAGAAGCCAGTATTTCAAGTCACCAAGTACTGGTGACAGGTGCCTGAAATACACTGAGTGGAATCTACTTAGTCCGTGGCCTTTTAGCCTGGCTCAGATCTGCTTCATGAACTCTTGACCCTATGGAAAACTCCGGTTCTGCCAGACCATTTCCCATAGACTGGGGTCCTTCCTGTCCCTTTTCATGCAAAACCTGGGTTGTTTCTATTCAAGTTGGCATTCTTATACTTTATTTTTCTTTATTCAGAATAATACTCCATATTATAGGCATATGATAACTTATTTGTTTCTGGACAGAAATTTCTATATTTTTTCTATCACAAAACTCCTACAGAGACTATCCCCATGCATATTTCCAGCAAGATACACACTTGACATTTAAAGTCTTGGGTCACAGAGTATGAATATTCTGACAGACACCATATTACCAGGTATTTTTTTAAAGGGTATATACTCAAGATGCCAAACAAGCTATTAGAAAACTCGAGGACTTTGTACTTGATGTTTCATGATTTGCAGTGTCTCTCTCCATCTGTCCTGAGTCTGCTTTCTTTGGATCTTTCAGATCCCTACTAAATAGTGACCCTTCTTAGGTTCCTAAGAGTCATAGCTAACGATATTTCTCAGCCTTGTTCTGTCTTTCTCATGCTCAGCACAGCATGCATCAGTATTTGAAATGATCCAATATTGTCTTTTTCTGTGAGTTGCCTCTCCATCAGTGCACACATTTCCCAATTAGGAGGTACCCTCTGATACACAGAAACCCTGTGATAGGGAAAGACACAAGAAAAGTGCTCAGAAAATAGCCGAGGAGTAACTCCTTCCTCTGCATCTCTGCTAACACTGCTTTGAGCATTTACCTAGCACAGTAAAGGTAGTGTTATTGACTAGGTTCTATTCTAAGTTTACATATTAACTAATTTTATAGTCATGACACCCTATTGAGTAGGTACTGCTACTCTCCCCACTTACACCAATTGAAGCAGGTCTGCAGAGGTGAAAGAGCTTTCTCAGATTCAATAACTCATCAGGTGTGGAGCCAGAATTCAAATACAAGCAGAATCATTCTAGAAGGTATTCACTTAACCATTGCACTATCCTGCTTATTTGACAGAAGAAAATTGGTGCAGCACTGTTATTTTGCTTTTCATTTCCTTGATTATGATGATTTGGTGCTCATTTCATGTAGCTGCCTTTTTAGCACCTTTTTGTCAATTAGCCATTTTGAGTTTGTGAATATATGCATGTGTTTCATTAAATTCCTCTCATGCCTTTTGTTCTTCCATTCCCTTGTTATTACTGCAGCATAGGAACAAAATCTTTTTGAATAATTATTTGTAATCCACATGCTGTATTCATCCCAACAAAGGCTATAATGAAGAAGATCTAGGATCAGGTAGACGGAGTCTTGCTAAGTCATTAAGTTGCCCACATTGGGCTTAAACTTGAAAATTTTCTGCTTTTGATTCTCAGAATAATGGGAATCCAGGTTTGTTCTAGCAAGAACTGCTTTCAGGTTATTCTAGTGCTAGTGGTGTCTGGATGCTGAACTAAAGGCCTTTCAGCTGGGTCCATAGTGGTGCTCGTGCTGAAGTAAGATGGCCTCACCCAGGCAATACAGGAGAACAGACAATCATTTGAAAGTTAGATGCTGTGTCAAAGAGAGTGGCACCAATACAGACCAAACATGGGACATCATTAGGCCCTGCCAGAGCAGAGGAACCAGGTTCAATGCTGGTGTTAGCAGCAGGCAAGCACCTCAGCTATTTGGCACACCCCCAAGGCTTCCTGGAAACCAGAGGCCCTATCTCCTCCTGCTTTAATAATCCTCTTCCTGCCATCCTCACACCATCCATAACAGTACAGTAAAAACCTGAAAGACTGAGGCTACATAATGAGTTTTGTCTGTGAAAATCATTTAAATTATTGGGTCATACTATATTTTAAACTAAATAGGACTGAATTGTGCTCCCCACTTCTAGCCTCTTATTTCTTTGAATCTTACAGAGAAATCAGACATATGTTGGAGAAATAACAATAAAAAGAAGAAGCATGAGGTAAGTTGCTATCCTGTTTCACTGACAACTGAGTATTTTTTTTAATGCATTTGGTACAGGGTCTCACCATGCAGCTCTGACTCACAGTATTCCTCCTGTGTCCAGTCTCTGCAGCATTGGGATTGCAAGGGTGGTGACCATGTCCAGTCTTAGTGGTCAACTCAGTGTGCCCAGGATCAGGGCTGGGGTGGCACATGTTGCTAGAAATTGAACCCTTATCATCGCGCTTGTCTAAGCAGGTGCTTAGTACCCTGAGGTATCTCACTGGCCCTTGAGTATTTGATATTGAGAATAATGTTTCCTATAGGTTTCTACCAGCTACTTATAAAGCAATTGGGGCTGTTTCCATTCATTCTGAGCTTGTTTTCTCCATTTTGAGAACTGGAATGAAGACTTGGTTTCTGGCAGTTCTTGGGGATGGGAAGCTGGGCAGATGCAGTTGAGAGGGACTGCCTTTGGATCATGTATGCTGGCAGGCATTCAGGGAGTGCATCTCAGCCTGAAGTCCTGGAAAGCAATCATGAAAGCCCCTCCAATTCTAAAAGCACATTTTGTGGGGGAGGACATCTGGCCACAGAGGATGATATATTCTTATATATAACAAGAACATAAGACCCACTTGTAGTCTCCCTTGCTGAGTCTCTTGTTTCAGAGATGGTTCTCATTAATGAGTGTTCTTCCCTATTGCAATACCCTAAAATCACTTATTTGTCATGTATATTTTATTTTTCTTACAGAAAGAAAAATAAACACATAGACAATGGTGGCCATGTGAGTAGCTTAGTGACTGGAAGACATAAAGAGACCTAGGAAA
Organism: Capromys pilorides; assembly: GCA_004027915.1. Taxonomy (NCBI): domain Eukaryota; kingdom Metazoa; phylum Chordata; class Mammalia; order Rodentia; family Capromyidae; genus Capromys; species Capromys pilorides. The sequence continues at coordinate 11,399 of PVKN010010231.1, forward strand.
GCACTTCCTTGGGTCCTGAAAACTTTCCCAAATCCAAGTTTCTGTTCTTGGAAGGCACAGCTGCTGTGCTTTTTGCTGTAGCATTCCGTGACTGACTCCTGTATCCTTAACGCAAAGTTCCCTGTCAGTATGCCAGCATTAGGCAATCCTGTATCTTGTAACCAAAGCAGTGTTTGCTAAAGTTTACAGTGCATTGCATCTTCCTAATGCATTGAATTTGAAAAGCACAAGTATAATAGAAATAACAATGAAAAAGAGGCAAAATGCCTGGAATACACTCAAAATTTTCTGCTTCAGTTTAGAATGCAGAATTAGTCCTGAAAAGCACATTTGTTGGTTTACTTTAGAATTTTTTGCTTTTCTCACTCATCTTTTATAAAACATTACAATAATCTTAATAGAGAAATTTGGAACTTTTGAAAGGGCTTACAATGTAGCCAGCATAGAGGAGGCTCTTACAACATTGATGGAATGGTGATTGAAGTGCTGTAGAAAAGAACCGTGTGTCCATTCCGTTGTGCCTCAAGGCATGGCTATGACCTCAGGTAGGTCATTTTATATACTTTCCATGTGTCTGCTTACTGCATAGGTTCCTGCAAGGATAAAGATAAAACATGAATTAAAAGACCCCAAAGTATTTTGATAAGTTTGCACTACACAAACTTTTAGTTAAAAATAATCAACAGGAAAATTTGCTTATTCTTTAGACAATCATCATTTTTAACTTTTTATGTATTTAGTATAGAGTCTCACTACACAGGTTGGACTCATAATGATACTCCTGTTTTCAACCACCCCAGTGCTAGGATTGCAGGCCTGAGTCACCATGCCTGGGTGTGGGGGGGGAGCATCTGCATGGCATGTGGTTCTGGAGATCAAACCCCAGTCCCTGTGGTTGCCTAAGCATATGCTTAGTCTGCTTAGCTATCTTGTTGGTTCTCAATAGTCTTCTATTATAAGACCTGTAGTTACAACCCTGCTCTAGTACATTGCTACACTGGAATCCAAGATAAGAGAGCGAGGTGGAGAGAGAGAGAGAGAGGAGAGAGAGAGAGAGAGAAGAATAAAAGCAGAAACTATGTTTTATATTCAGAACCCCTGCTTTTGGTTTAGCATTTAACAGTGAGTTTTCAATTCATTGTGGTAGAGATACTCTTTTCATTAAAAAGTACCTGCCCGACCCCCTCCATATGTGACAGGAAGTACAAGAAGAGGAGCTTGCAGTTATACCCCACTTTGAGGGTTCCTAGATGTTTCTGTGCATGAGTAAGTAGTTTACCTTTCATATGACATTGTTGGTCAAGAAACAAACATGAATCTAGGGGGCATATCCCTTAAGTAAATGTACTTGAATTTAGTGTAAATTAAAGGGCATGTGGAGAAAAAAAAAAAGTTTGCAAAATGTGACAAAGAGATTTTTAAAAAATTAATTGTCAATAATAAAGTCATAAATATTTTTGCAGTGATGTTCAGTTATTGTTATAAGTAGATGGGACAGTTGTTATCTTTTATGATTTAAAAATCTATGCACAGTATTAGACTTACTGTGAGTTTAAAAAAAAAAAGTAAAACAAAACAAAAGAGCAAACACAATCCAGGAACTTTCAGATGAGCAAATAGGATTTTATTTGTAGGAGGTCTGATAATTTAATTTTCAAAACAAAGGAATTGAGTATTTGGAGAGGAATAGGTAATTTTCAGAATGCACACAGATATTTCCATTATGCACTATCAAACAAATGCTTTTGTAAATTGCACTTATCTTATATCTCATCACCTATTCACATACCCCCAATTATTAAGCTCAGACTGCTTAGCACAGGCTCTGTGGTACATCCTCAGGATACAAAAATGGTAAGTTATTAAGACTATGAATTGCAGTACACAAATCCAGGTAGTTGACAATTAGAGCAATTTAAGAAGTTCCCTAAATCAAATAAATTTCTCTCCTGAGTTCTGTTGTTGCTGTACTGACAAGAAACTCTGGCCCAGTATTGGTGGAGCATTCCTATACTCTATTTGCCTAAGTCTTATCAAATGCAGATCCAAGACACCAGTGTTGGGGGCAACTGGAGGGCACTGCAATCTGTGGGCTTCTGTGATATTGAGATGTGTATTTCCCATGCTTGCATGATGCCCATAAGCCGTCCTGAGCTATGCTTGGGGAGAGGGAATCTATAAGGAAGGAGACTTCAGTGTTTATGTGCTTGTCCAGATCTGCAGCCAGGTTTCTCTTGCACTTGATTCTACAACTCAGCAAGCCAGCAACCTCTCACTTACTTACTGGTATAGCTTTTATGGTCTGGACAAGTGTTTCTTTGCTTTTCACATCTTCTTACACACTCTTCTTTACCTTCTCATTTACTTTATGCATAGTTCACAGCGTATTGCATGGAGTTCAACTGTTGGATCAAAAGCCAAGGCGTATGATCCACAAAAAGCCCTAATTCAGGCCAGTGCAGTATTTCAGGAACCATTCTGACTGCTGTACTTTCTAATTCACTTTTTCTCTCTTTGCATTCTAGAACATTCCACACATAATTATAAATTTCGTTTATTAAAGGGTAGCTCTGGTCTTGTAATCTCTGGACTGAAAATCTTATCTAGTTTCCATTGTTAGTAAAAATTATATCTAAAGTGATTGTAATTTCTGTGTTGGCGCTATCATAGTGGTTGAAATTTTCTGTGCCACATCTTACCTTTATATTCTTGTGCTTTAACCAAAGTGTAAAACACGGTCAGCCAGATAGCTCAGTGGACAAAAGCCCCTCCTCCAGATCCTATGAAGCGGGGTCAGCATCTTGAAACCTCCAGTAACTGTAAGCTAGATAATCCTAAGCTTGTGTGTCGGGTATTTGTTTCAACAATGAGAGAAAAGTGACTAAGACACTCATTGAATGCAACTGCAGGAGAAGAAACAATGAATTCCAAAACCTACATAAATTTATAAGTGATACTGACAGAGGAAAACAAAAAGTATGAGAGTAGCGGTAAATATGTAGAGTGAATTTAAAATCCTTTAACAGATGTTAGGATGTAAGTGAATGCAACCTGATGTGGGTCTACCTGAGACTGAACGGTGGTAGATCCTGTCAGACCTGGAGTGGAAACACTTTGGACATCACTAGATGCGGTTGGTAAAGAAAATCATGATTAGGACCAGGCATACAGCTCCGTGTCACAGCCTGACAAGCACAAGTTCCTAAGTTCAATTCCTAGTACAAATAAATAAAATCAAATAATAAAAAATAAAATAAATGTCTGGCCAGGGAGATAGCTCAGCGGAATAAGTGCTTGCCCGGCAAGCACAAAGTCCTGAGTTTGATTCCTGGGCCCGCAAAAAAAAAAAAAAAAAAATCAAAATCATGACTAGACAATTCTTTGGTGCTAGCCCACATCAGAGATCTTTTCAGCTCCAACCTTAAGCAACAGCATTGATTATTTTAGAGGTATTAGTGCCTTGCCGAGCTGTCTGGACACTTGATGTACTTTCATTATCTCTTTTATAACACTAAAATTAATAATAATATAACAAGAACATTGTTTACTGTCTTCAAAGTCAGTGCTCTGACTCCCTTTGCTTTGTACTCTGAGGTGTGTAGCCCAGTTATTCCCAGACTATTCATTCCACAGTGTAGGCCTCAAGTCATGGGTCCCCAGGATGCTGTGGATTCTATTTAGCATTTCCATGACCATAGATTCAAACTCTGATGAGTTTGGTGGCATAAATATGACTGTCTAATGTGCAGTCTCCAGATAAAGTGACAATATTCAAAGTTATGATTTGATTTACCAGAGTACAATATATGCCAATCAGACAGTAAACCTAGTAATTTTTTGAGTTCTGTATATGCCTACATATGATTATGTGAATCTGTAGGGCATAAACCTTGACATATCATACTAACATCTGTGCTTGGTATGAATTCAGAAATCTCCAGGACATACAATTCCAGCATAAGGAATGAATAGATTCATTATACTTCCTTAGCAAAAGAAGAGCATAATGTAAAAACCTACAGTTTGTTTCACATTTATATGGTACTTTAAGAAGCTAACACATCCTTCTTTAATAAAGTAGAAAAATCTTATCGGGTAATGTGCAAGCTTTCACGATTCGTTTATCAATGAGACACTGGACTAGATCTGGAAAGGAGAAATGTGATAAAGACAGCAGATTATGCTAATCTTTAAGAATAGTTTAATTTGGTTTCTCTGTTGTTATTATCATTTTGGGGGCTCTAGCTAGGCTGAGGTACATTCTTTCAGCATTGGTTCTACTTCTCATGGAAGGGTTAACTGGTTTAACTTGGTGTACTTAACATATAATCTAAATGTTTTTCAAATGGATATGAGGGCAGCTTGAAAACAGACCTTTTCCTCATGGTATCTGAAGAAGCATTGAGATTTAAATTCGCTGTCATTCTGTCACCATCTACTGAAATGTTTTCATCCTTTTGAAAAACTTTTTCTCATGATTTTGAGTATCAGGTATTCCATCAAGTTTTGAAAGTCATTGATATATCTGGCTGAATTAAATAACACATATTTAAAAACATTAATATCCTTTCCATATCAGCCTCCCTGCTCCCCAGCCTGAAAAAAACAGAAAAAAAGAGAAAGTGGAAATTAGAAAATGGTCAGGTCATGTATTCTGTTTGCATCCCTGCCTTCTCTTTGATTCAGTGCTACATTGATTGCAGCACTTGCAATGGTGCCACCGTCAGCTATACAAGTTTCTCATGATTTGGTATTTAACTCCTGGGACGAGAGCCCAGATCTCTCTCTGCCTCTTTCCCCCATGTGTTTACTGAAATAGGAAGTGTCATAACCAGTTTGTTTGTGTACTTTTGGCCCATTCTTTTAGGAAGAATAAGAGAAACGCTGACTAGCATTCAAAAACAGCAGTCCAGAAAGGCACACATCTTTTTTCTTCTTATATATCAACTTGTTTAATCAGAGCATTTGTATTTTGATGTAGTATTATTACTTCTCTCTATGGGAATTGATTTGTAATGTTACCTAATCAGTGTGGTTCCAATTTTAATCTGGGAGCTCAGTAATAAATATGAGACATTAATTTCCATAAACCATATATATTTGAAAGCTTCATTTACATAGTGAACAATTTAGGCCTATAAATTCTAATGTGCTTCTACTCCTTTTGGGTTACTGTTTGCATAACCCTTTTGTAGCCCTGGCAAACCTTAATTCTGTGCAATGTTGACAAATTTCTTGTTATTGTCCAATGCATAAAAATGTATTTTAAGCAACTCTCCAATACTCCTTCAGTCATTTTTCTTCTTTCTTTCTCACTCACTAGTGAGGGTAATTCTCTTTTCAGAGTAGAAAAGTTTCATTTATTTTCTCTACTAGTTTCAGTAACTCATTTGCAGTTTTCTTGAATCTTGAATATTCTCCTGATATAGATGGTACCCGTAAACCTCATTTATTCCAGACAGGACTCCTCAACTTTGAGAAAGTGCAGACTCAGCTACAACTCATCTCTCCACGAGGTTAGCTGGAAGACTGAGTGTAACTGGGTACATTTAGCATATAAGCTGAGTGTTTTTCAAAGTGATACGAGGGCAGCTTGAAGATGTTAAGGTGAGTAATCCATTTAGATGATGATGGAAAAACTGTACGTATCTATGTGTACATCTTTCTGTATATGTATATGAAATATATAATATACATGAACATACATACAGAGAGGTTTGGCAGAGAAAATAGAATAAGCTCCTGGTGGTTCATATTTAAGAGTTACCACACACCTTAATTTTAAGTATTTATAAGCATTCGCTTTATTTAAAAAGCTGACATGATTGCCTGGCAAGTGCAGGGTCCTCATTTCAATACCCGGTACTGCAAAAGAAAAGAAAAAGCTAGCATGAACCTCATTTAATAACACTGTAGGCATGGGTAGCACTTTGCAGTCTTTAGCACATATTTCTATACAGTCATATTAAATCCTTAAAATATTCCATAAGATTTACTACATTCTTGTTAAATAATCTAAATACAAAGTATTATTATTGTATTACTGCCATGAAGGTGATACCAGATGTACTTATATGTACTATAGAGAAGCTGAAATATATATCTGTCTGTGCACAAATACTCATTAAGATATTGTGATATTTTTATAAACTACACTAAATGCTTCCTGCTTATGCAAGCCTTCAGGACCCGAGGGAAGATGAACCCCAGCCAAGGCAGAGTGTGCTGGCTCACACCGTGACTGCTCTCTCCTGTGATTTCACGGAAACAACTTTCCTTGAATCTAGTCCAGGTGGTAGTGAACCAAAATCATTAGCTGCTGTTTCAAAAACAAGGCAAAATAAATCAGGGTCTCAGCTCACTTCCTAAAAACAAGACTCCATTTCACCCTTCCTGCTTCTGTTAGGCAGTCTGAGTGGTTAAAGATTAATTGGTACATGAGAGCAGCATTTGCCCCTCTCCTGGGAGTCAGATAAATGGATGCAAAAGTGCACACTGGCTGTGTGTCATAGACAGGAGCAGAGGTAGGCCAGCTCAAGGTGGAGAACAGAAGGCCTGTGTCCCAGGGCGGCTGAGTCCTGGGCACTGCTGCCCTGCACTGCTGACTCACGGTCTTTTCTCCACAAGCTGAAGGCGAGGGGAAGGAGTCTATGGCATTAGATGCACCTGGGTTGCAATCTTTGCTGCTCCATTTACCAGCCTTGAGAACTAGGGCATGTGACTTAACCTTACACATTCTCAGCATGGAGAATTGTTGAATATTAAATGTGCACTCATTTTCTACTGCTATATGGAAAGTTACTGTCAGCTTGGCAGCTTAAAGCAACACTTATGAATTATCTCCCAATCTCTTTGGGTCAGAAGCTGAGGTGCAACATACAGTAGCTGTTTTTGCCACTCAGGATTCATAGGGTTGAAAACCAGGTGTTGATCTGAACTGGGGCTCTTATCTGGACCTTGGGATCTTCCTCCACATGTAGAAGCTCTTGACAGAATTCATTTTCTAATGATTATATCACTAAAGTCCTTGTTTTCTTGCTAGTTTCTGGCAAAAACTGTTCTGGGGACTCCTAGAAACTGCTGGCAGTCCCTGTTCCGTTCCCCAGGTTTGCATGCTATTAGGTAAGCTCGGCACATCCCTATGACATGCTCTTCTACCACCAGCCAAAGAAAAGGCTCTGCTTTTAAATGACTGTTGCTTAAGTCTGGCCCACAGGGATAATCTTCTAATTTTAAAGCCAGTAGCACCATGTAACATAGTGGGGTCACAGGCATAAAATAGGTCATATTCACAAACCTAGGGCCATGCACAGCATGTGTGTCTTTGGCAGGAAATCTCGGGGATGCCAGAGAATTCAAGAATCACATAGGATTAAAATTCATGGGGAAACAACCCAACTTTAGGCAAACAGTTGGTTTATAACAAATAGCAATTTTAAAAAACAGGGTTGAAGTTTGATTTTTCAAGAGCATAATAACCTCGTAGCTATTTTTTTCATCTGTCACCCACTGAGAGAAAAATCCCATGTAAGTTGTAGGGTTTTTTTTTTTTTTAATTTTTGTTAGTCAGACTATCTAGCTCACTACTAAGCACATAATAAATGTTTAGTAAAAATTTAAGTGATAAGTTCTAGGGAGAGGTGAAGTCATCCATTTACAGTACAGAATTATCTTGACATTTTGAAAACTATAGCTCTTGTTTCATCGCTTTGAGGGAATTAATATTCATACTCATAGTTTTAACCAAGATTCATTTATTAATACCTCACAATTTATATTTTCAAACTACATAACTGTCAGCACTTGGATTTATGTTTATAGCTGCATGCTAGTCATTCCCACTTATATGCCATGTAAATACCTCAAACTAAAGATTTTAGAAAAAGAACTGTACCCCTCAAACCATTTCTTTATTTTATAACTTCTGTCCGGGTACCGTGTCACATTCTCCCCAAACTGTAAAGATAGAAACCAGGGATTCATTGCTCTTTGACTCTTGTCATTTCTACTTTATTTATTTTTATGGCCAAGGCCTATTGGTTCTGCCTCTTGGATGTCACTTGACCTAACCTCCTTTTGCATCTGAGTTAATCCTCGTCTTCTGCCTGGACCCTAGTAGGACGGTAAATCTAATCAGATTTCTTATTTCTAGATTCTAAATATATAATCTGTTGTCTAACTTTCTTTCACAAACATAAATCTGATTCTATCTTTTAGCATTTTTCAATGACACTCAATTAATTATTAAGAAAATAACCCTGGCTATCCAGTTTCTACTTTTGCTGATCTGTCCATAAAACAGTATTGTCTTTTTACAAAGAAGTTTCACACTCATAGCTTGAAAGACAATACTGTATAAATATCTTCACCACTTAAATCAATACATAAGTCCAATGTAACCCTTATTGAAAACCCAAATAACATTCTTTAAAGAAACAGAAAAGGCAACCCAAAAGTTTACAAGATAATAAAAAGGCAACCAAAAATCCAAAGCAATTCTGATAGAAAACAAAGCAAAGCCAAAAAATAATCAGGTTCATCCCAGTCTAACATGTAGTTAGCTAATTCTGACCAAATTTCCATTCACTCACACATTTTATTCATGTCCAGGTCTTTCCTGGTTTTCCCAAAACATTCTTGCCACTACACACAAGGCTTTTATGGCTTTACTGCTTGCCCCTTTCAGATCTGTTCAACCGCTAAAAACGTAAAATGTCCTCATGTAAATAACCTGCTGTGGGTGCTTTCTTTTATACCTTATTTAAAATAGCACCCTCATCACAGTCTGTTCCCTTAATTGGTTGACCCAGTTTTACACATCTTTATTTATGTGCTTGTAGAATGTACAGGCCCTGAGTGTTTGTTTGTTTCTAATTTCCCCCAATATTATAAATGGCATCTTAGGTTGTCAATATTTGTTGAATGGGATGGATATGAAATTTAGTTATAGTGCAACACAAAAGATTCTTCATGGGCTGGGGAGAATCTTCTTTAGTCCTGTGGTCTAAGCACCTGTCTGGCAAGCACAAGGACCCAAGTTCAGTACTCAATACCACATACTGTGCCTGCCCCCGAACTGAGCTGTGTAGTGAGACCTTGTAACAAATAGAAAGATAGATAGATAGATAGATAGATAGATAGATAGATAGATAGATAGATTAACTGGACTTTTTTTTTTTTAAGATTCTCCATAACCTTGCCTTTGCCTTAGTTTTTCATTTATGTTTTCTTTATGACTCTAAGTTTTCTACCCTTCGCATTGTTCACCACTTCAGTTCACTAAAGGTAGCCCTTTTCCCTTCAGCTCCAGCTGCATATTCTCAGCATATCTGTACCACCTTGCTTTATTTACCTCCCTTTCAAAAACTTTCCCATCCATAGATTTTCTTCCACTGTGAATACTGTAGTTCCCTCTTTATCTGTGGTTTTCCTGGGTTTTTTTATTTCAGTTATAGGGCATTAACTTCAGTCTGAAAATATTAAACGGAGAATAGCATAAGGGTGATGGAACCTCATGCTGTCAGATGCTATCCCGTGTGGGATGTGACTCATTCCTCTATCTCCTGGGATATGGTCTACACTACCTGTCAATCAACAGTTGTCATGGTGATCACGTCCACTGCTGTAGTATCCTGGTACTTGTTCTGGTAATCGTCACTTTATTTGATAATGATCCCAAATGCAATAGTGATGCTGACAATTGAGTTAGAACAAAGAGTGGCTTTAGAGTGCTTCCTTTCAATCAAAAAGTGAACTCTTAGTAGAAAGGAAAAATGTCATACAATGAAAGTGCCAAGATTCACAATGGAGTAAGAGGTTTTGAGAAAGACACTATATTACATAATATTTCACTAAAATATACTGGTGTAATTGTTATGTTTTATTATTATTGTTAAGGTCACACGAAACTAATTCATAAATTGTTTTTTATCATAGGTGTATGTTTCTAGAAAATATTATAGGACAAATAGGACTTGGTACTACCCACTATTTCTGGCAGCCAGTGGTGGTCTTGGACTGTGTATCAGGGATCAGAGTCCACCTCATCTGCAGACAGTGGGCTTAGACCTTGCTTGCTCTTTGCTTCTTCTTTTACACATGCCTCTCGTTCCTACTTCAGCACAAGAGCTTCCTACCATTACTTCAACTGCTGCACTTGTTGCTTACATCTTATCCATTGTTATCCAGCTTGCTTTATAAATACTTGATAAAAGGAAGTGACAGGGCCAACTAGATGGCTCAATGGAATAAAGCGCCTGCTTAGACAGAGTGTAGCGGCTGAGGTTCTATCCCAAGCATGCTGTGCTGGCCCCGCCCCCAGGGCACACTGAGAGGGCCACTGAGAATGGGTGTGGTGGCACACTCTTTTAATCCCAGTACTTGGGAGCCTGAAAACAGAAGGATCACTATGAGTCTGATCTATATAGCGAGTCCCTGAAGATCCTATAGGCCCTGTACACACAAAAAAAGAAAATAACAGAATACAAAAGAGGAAAAAAGAAAATTAAGAGGGGAGGAAGAAAATGGAAAAGGTAGAAACAAAGAAAATAGGTATTTTGGTAGAAAAATATGAAGATTTAAATTCTATCCTTCAAATTCAGAGTCCAAGGTCTCAGGAAAACAATCTAGATAATTTATTTTGATTTATTATTAGTAGTAGTAGTATTAGTATTTACTACAGGGTGTACAGGAACTCACTATGTAGATCAGATTCATAGTGATCCTTCTGTTTTCAGCCCCCCCCCCCCACCAAGTGCTAGGATTATAGGAATGTGCCACCACATCCAGTCTCAGTGGCCCTCTCAATGTGCCCCAGGGATGGAGCCGACACCATCACTCTGGGGATCCAAACCTAGTCCCTGCACTCTGCCTAAGCAGGTACTTTAGTCCACTGAGTTATCTGGCTTGGCCACTTAATTCTCAATTATTAAATATAGGGCTTACTTAGATTTAAGTTTTGCAAATTCTTGCTTTTTGAGGTGTGTGCGTGTGGGTGTGTGTGTGTGTGTTTCTAAGGGAAAGGAAGAAAATAATAAGTAGTGGTTTGAATGGAATCTCTGCACATTTTAAATACTAGCAGAAGGTAGCATTCATGTTCTCCACCTGCGTACATCCATGTGATATAGATTACACGTGTAATGCCTTTCCTAATGTTTTAAAGATAGGAAACATATTCATGCTATAAATGTAAATGAAACATTTTGTGTGTCACCTAATGAAACCCCACTATGTCCTCATTTCAGCCTGGCTTCTTCCTTAACCAATCTTTCTATCTGAATCTGAGACCAAGAGAAGTGTGGAAGAAATGTAATGAATGGTTGTATTAATCACATCTGAAGCTTTTTGTATTTCATGGTGCTTTGGTATCTCTGGGGCCTTCAGTAATGCCTAACTCATAAACAAACAAATGGTATCCTATGAGCATGCTACTCTTATACAGACTGTTTTACCTAAGCCCTAGCTCTAGCCACCT
>PVKN010010232.1:0-22865 GCA_004027915.1 Capromys pilorides
TTTCTCCTGGTCTGTTTTCCTTTTATAATTTATTTTTCACTGGTGGAGAATTGAAGTGAATTCATAACAAAAAATTGAAAGGTAGAAAATACAATTCATAATTTATGAGGAAATGAGGAAGTTATAAGAGTGGGCCTGATTTTGTAAAGAACAGACCTGAACTACCTTCCTATATGTCCTTTTTGAGGGTAGAACTAGAGCATGAAGATACAGGTCAAGGTCTAGGATTTAAATTTAATAGGGTCAAAAAATAAATAAAATGAGAAATGAGACCAAATGATCTTGTTAAATATAAACACAGCTGCATGTTTTTCTCCTTTTATAGATTTATGACAGTGACAAAACATTTAATTGGTGGTTAACATTTTACATGTCTGCGTAGACTTAGTTCAAAATGAAACAATTGTTTCCTTAGTATACTGGTAAATGAGTAGAAATCTTATTCCCATGTGAAAACTTCCTGTATACTTGACTGTCTGAATGCTGAAATAAGCAAAGCATCTTTTAATAGATAACTATATGATCTGTGGTGTTTTCAGACAATGAAAGAATTCTCCATGCCCAAATACCCTGAGTTATCAAGACTTGAAAAGACATAGAAGAAACTTAGGTGAATACTATATGTGAAAGAAATTAATATGAGACCATTGATTCATGCATTTTAGTCACGGTTCTGTTTCCCATGTAAATGTCATCATAGGTTATAGGAACATATAGAATTAAAATTACTATTTTTGTGAATGTTGTATCTTCGATAAAATTATTTCTTTAATTGCTGCATTTTTATTAAAGTTTATTAAATATGTTTGAATGTAAAAAAGATAACTTTTGAAAGGCCAGGGAATAGATCTGTCTTGCTCAATCCTTAGCTGTTGATCATTAAGTATTTACTTGACATCTATAATCCCAGTACTTGGGAGGCTGAGGCAGGAGGGTCACTACAAGTTTGAGACCAGCCTGGGGTACACAGTGAGGTCAAGATGAGCTTTGGCTACACAGTCAGGCCAAGGCCATTCTGGGCTGTATAATGAGCTCCTGTTTCAAAAACAATTACTAAACAAATGAACTGCTTTATGGAAGAGTAGGAACAGCTTGTTACATAGACTGATAATTCTCCAAAAATAGTGATTATTGGTCTTATAGATGAGGGGCTCTGTCCTCAGGACAATAAACCTTCTTTGTGACATAAGAAAAGGCTTTTGTACACAGGGTTCTATAGATACTGGGATTTCCAAACGTTGGTTTCCTCGAAGAGCCTCAATTACTTCAAAACATTCTTTTATGCGTTAAGATCCCTCTCTTGTCTGATCTCTGGGTTTTTCAGCACAGACCAAGAGAAGCTCTGACTTCATAACTGAAGCACAAGCGATCTCCAGCCGAAAGACTGGTGTTAGGGCTCATGTCCTTGTTCAGTGAGGGAGAAATGCTTTTCATGCTCATGGCATTTTTTCATGAGTAATAGTGGTTTGAGAAATCGTAAGAACATTATGAGCTGATGAGCTGTAGAAAGTCACTCATGAGGAGATTCTGTTTTCTGTGTGGACTGGAGAAGGGGTTCCTTGGTAGGTGGTGATTCCAAGGGTCTGTAGTGTGTGATCAAAGTCCACATTGTAGAATATGGAAATCCATTTACAGACAGATGAAGGACTATTGGTGTGAAGGGAATGAAGGCCAGAGCTGGTGGCTCAAGTTAGTCACTCTAATTCATCTAGGACACCGATACATGGTAATAGTTATAAAATGCTAGTATTTAGGGCGTAAGGTTGGAAAGTTCATTGGAAATAATTTTAAGAAATCTTGTCCACTAAAGCAAGCAATTTACTTATTTGTGTCATTAAGCAATGAGAATTATGAGCAAGGGCGTACTGATTTTTAACTCTTTTACTTTTTTCTCCACAGACATGGATGTGTTTCAGGATAACACCAACGTCTGCCATGGGGGAAAGACAGCATAAAAAAGACAAATTCGAGAGATTCAGCTTAAGAAATGGCTTAAGAAGATTAAGTCAAGATTTAGATTGATGGAATCTTCTAGAAACAAGAAATGCTCTTCTAATGGTTGTCTTAGGCATGAACTGGAGACCACAGGCAAGAACAGATGGCGCAGGAAGCTTTAGAGTGTGTATGCCCGGATGGACATTGCAGTGAAACCTGAAGTCAGCTGAGAGTAGCTTGAGAGCATAGTCATAGGCTAAACCCCCATTTCAAACTGAGGGAGAGGAAAGGCAGCACCCTCAGAATGCAGGCAGAGGCCTGGGAATTGTGGCAGAGGGTTGCAGTTTGCAGTGACAGGCCAGCTCTGCACAAGAGCTCTGATGAGCTCTGGCTACTGCTGCAAGACCACCAACAGCTCCTGCTCCCCTGTACACTGGCCTTTTGGTGGGTTTGAGAGTGCAAGGAACACAGATCTTTGGAAAGTTCTTGTGTTAAGACACAGATCGTGTTACTCAAGCTGGGACATCTTTGGGTATCTTGCCAATGCAGGGATGGCAAAGGATAGCAAACACTCATCTTAACCCATGACTTTGGGATCTAGGGAAGAAGGGGGACTGAAGCAATGGCCCCAGAGGAGGAGATGCCTGAGTGCAGAGAGCATGGCCAGCCTTTCAGATAAGAGAGACTATCTGAGATGCACCTGTGAAGCTGCAGAGGTGGGGTGCTTCCAGAAGACAGGATGAACCTGGGCAGAGGTTGACTTGGTCTCTCTGAAGGTTGAGTTATCTACAAGGAGAGTTACAGTTAAATGAAATGCAGGACCTATCTGTGAAAAGAAATAAAGCCAAAGTTAGTGATCTTTGGATTATTCATGATTGCAACCTGAAGTGCCAAAGTAAACAGAAATATTAATACAACAATGGAATTGCAACTCAAGGCATGGTGAGTTTTAAATATTTGTGTAAGAATGCCAGTTACTTATTGCATGCTTGTGAAAAGGAAGAGGCTGTTTGTGAGTGCACCCTATGAGATCTGGAGCATTGATAACAATCATAAGTGAGAAGCAAACAACAGTTTAAAAACTCATTAAGTCCTTCGCTACTGCTCCACTATTGTTCTAGAAAATTGTAGCACCACCTTTTACGGTACAATCCAGTGCAGTCGACTTCCACTGGCTGTGCCTCCAACCTAGAGACAAGGAGCTAACTGACCACATAAAACTAAAGTTAGAGCTAGAAATTGATCAAAAGATGATAATCTGAGAGCGTCAAAGGTTTTCCAATAATATCAGATGAGTGAGTTGATTCAATTTCTGGAGGCAGAAGAGGAGGAGAAAGAATAATAAAAGAGAATCATGATGTGTAGTGTATGTGTTATCTCCTCCCTAAGAGGAATGTAAACTTTCTAGCAAACAAGCACTAATAAGATAAAGTTGAAGAAATAATAATGTATTGAGCTCAGAAAGCTACAAAGGGCTAAGACGTTTTTAGATTCAGTTTATCTTAGTATTGAATCAAGTTGTTGTTGGCCAAGTTAGAAACTATCTCATGAAAAATGTTGAAATTATTTCACTGCCTTGGAATTTTAGTTTCTCCTCTGTGCCTGTCAGGGACTGGATCGTTCTCTTGTTACAGTGCTCTTTGTCCTAAATAGGACAACTTGGGGAGGCAGAGACAGGCAAGCGCACCCTGTCTCATTTCAATATGAACCAGCTCTCACTTCAAACTCAGAGAATTATTCTGGAACTTCATCACATCATACACGTAGTTCACATTAACAGTGTTCTTCAACTTCCTGAGGAAGGGTCAAAGATCATCTTATCAGTGATTATTGAATTGAATTTTGGGATCTGAAAGTGATAAGGAATGGAGTAGAAGAGAGGAACCATGGAGATTTGGGATGAGGCTACCTATGTTCCTACAGTCTAAGGTAGAACCCAAAGTAGGAAATAACTTAGTGTCACTGTATAACTCATTTTCAAGCCTGGACACATTTGAAAGGGGATTGTATTATGAATTAAGTCAAGAAAACAGAAAAAGGTAGGTGTTGTTCAGGGCAAATGCCGATTTGACCTTCAGAATTGTATTTCCAAGTGAAATACATAATTTCTTTAGCTTTTTAAGGTCTTCGATAGCTAAATAAAAAATAAACCTCGCCTTTACAAAGACAAGCTCCTTATTCTTTTGCTCTGTACCTATACAAGAGCTGGGACATCTTTGTCCTGTCATAAGCCCTGTACTTCTCTAATTTTATCAGGAACACACATTTGTGACTTTAAAAATGAGTTAAAGTAAGTAATTGTAAAATCACTGACCACAAAGATATGTACTCTGTGACATAAGTTTCATTATTTTATAAGAAAGTAAGTGCCACATGTATGATGAGCACTCTAATTTGCTCATAAATGACAGATTAAGCTGTAGGTAAATAATCACCAGAGAAAATAAAAATACAAATGGTACTTCACTTCATGAACTTAATTCTGTGTGCAATTCTGTTTACATACCAAATTGTCTGAAAACCACATCAAATCTCCCTAGAAGGTCAATACTGAACCTAACTATTGCATTTGATTCGATTCTTGTTCAACTCAACTAATGACCAGAACTGTGAAAAAAACTGTTTGTGAACGAAGGTACCATATGTATTGTGATGGATTTCATTCGTATCTGTGTTTACCTTTTCCCCATTTATCTTACTTATCTTGACTTAAGCTTAATGCTCCTCAATTATAACTGAAGTACGGAAATGCATTTAGCATTAGAAAAGAAGAAAGCATTCACAAACAACAGAATAAAGTTTTATTTATTTATGCACTGGTTTATTGGTACCAGGGGTTGAACTGAGGGCCCACACAGGCATGCATCTACCACTGAGCTGACCCTCCAGTCATAGACAAATGTTAACTGTTGCTCTCTGGGCCACTCTTTGCAGTCACCAGGATTAAACTTATTCTTCAATATTGGAGCTATCTTTCTGGATTGAGGTGTAAATATTACTGTCTCCACTTTGTACTGTTCTTGCTACTGTAAGAGCACAAGTGCAGGGTCCCTATTGGAAGCTCTTCCTTTTGGAGATGGAGCTGAGAATCAGATGAGGGAGCCCTGAAGACCAGCTTCTGCTTTCTCCTTCAGATAGTCTCTCCCCCTCTTCCTCCTCTTCCTCTTCCTGTAGGGTGGCATCTCCATCTTGTCTGACAACTTGCTATTTCAATCTCCAGAGTTTCCTTTTATAGCTCATGTTCTTGCTTTTCCTCCTTGCTTTTGGCCTGATCTGTTAATTGTGATTAAATGGTGTTTTTTTTTAACGTGGGAGAAAAGCTTGATTCATTCAGTAAATGTATTTTGTTACAAATTTGTTATGGTCCTGATGCAAGAGTTGGAAGTGAAGATGAGATGAAAACCCTGCATGCAAATAAAAGAAAGATGACAGGAAACAGATGGACTTGAGATGGCAAGGGACTTGGAGGTGAGGGAAGATGAGAAAAAGGAGGGAAAGGGGAAGAAGAGAAAGGGCCAGTGTGTGTTGTGTGTGTACCAGCCCTCGGTGACAAATGCGTTATTGATCACAAACACATACGAAGAAAATGTTTAAAAACTTTCTGCTG
The DNA here is from genome assembly GCA_004027915.1 of Capromys pilorides. Lineage (NCBI taxonomy): Eukaryota > Metazoa > Chordata > Mammalia > Rodentia > Capromyidae > Capromys > Capromys pilorides. Next base: position 5,543 of record PVKN010010232.1, read on the forward strand.
TCTTGAATCTTGAGGTGCAAAACAAAGGAATTCTTTCAGATTGATCAAACAGATGAAATATCTGTAAAGCAATCCCTTTATACTTGATTAATTCTCTTTAATTCTCTGGCATTTATTCTATGGTATGTATAGCATATAATATTGCATATATATACGTAAATGAAGAGAAAAATTGTGCATAACACTAATAGGTTCACTTTGCACTTGTGGGGATGCTTGTAATCATGTGACACATACTCATTCATCTGTTTTAGGTATTTACTAGATTATTTTCCTTATTTTCTTGTCATTAAATGAAATATATTTCCATATCATCGTATATAAATGCATCTCATTCTCTTAATGGCTTGTTGGTGTAGATGTACCTTGTCCCTGCTAACAGGACATTCAAATTCGCTTCCAAATTTCAGCACTTTGAAGACTGACTCACTGTCTTGCATGTGTTTTTTTGCACAGAGATGAGGATTCTGGGAGAGATTCCCAGTTGCTAAGTCAAGGGAGAAGACTGCATTATATATAGAAAAACACAGCCTATTGTGAGATATTCTTCAGCATCCTGAGAAAAATCAGCTTGGAGAAGGGAAAATTGTTTATTCTAAGGCAGCCAGGATGTGGCTGCGCTTCTGTTTTAGCTGAAGCAGAGGTGCCTATTATTAACTTTTTTCTCATTTTTGGAAACAGGTTCTCATCATGTAGCTGAGGCTTGCCTTGAACTCCCAGTAGTCCTCTAGCCTCAGCCTCAGCCTCTTCAGTGCTGGATTACAGGCATGCACCTCCACGTCTGACTCTCTTATCAACTTAACAATATGAAATAAGTGTCAAAAAATTATAGACAAATGAAACAATGTTTTCTCTGGATTCTCATGGTAGAAATCATAAGGCTACATTCATGAGAATACACAGTTTTTTTTTTTTTTTAATGAAGTTTAATTAAAGAGCTGCTTCTGAAAACTTAGGATGATAGGAAAGAGCTCATCCAGGGAATCAATGTATTATAAGGCAAGAATTAAAAATAAATCTAAATTATCTCTCAAGCAACTTCAGTGCTGATTTCAAATTAGTAGAACCACTCCAGGTTGAGGACAGTTTTTAAAAAAGTTAAACACAAGGAGTTATTGGAAAATCAGCCTTAATTTTTATTAAATTAATTGAGTAACTTCCTCCTCTGTTTATCCTACTCTTGATTTGTATGCTTGGCTCCTCCAACTCCTAATTTACTGCTTGGCCTGATTGTATTTTTTCCCTTCTTGGTTAAGAGGCCTAGAAACGACTGCATGAATAATGAATCACAGCTCCGAAATGATTTGCTCTCTGAGTCCGTGTGGTTTTATATTGCATAACACATTGCATCTCTATTGACGAGAGCCTCAGTTATGGGCTCAGCTGTCTTTTGTCTATGTTGCTCGGCCTAGTTTTATAGCTCCTAATGTAGCAGTTAACATTAGCAATTAAGCAGTTGGCTTAATTTCTGCAGATTAACTCTATCTGTCTGACTGACTGTCTGTGGAAGGGGCAGCTAACAAGGTATTTTCAAGAAAGCGTCATTTTGGGCCTTCTGCATTCTGTCCATTGAGGGCAGGAAGATAAGTGATTGCCTGGGAAGTGCAAGGTCCTAAGTTTGATCTCTGGTACCACCAAAGGGGAAAAAAAAGCCATTTTATCCATCAAATGCAGATTATATTACTAAATTATTAGCTTAAATATAATAATCTGGTTGTGAATGATAAGATAATAATAATAATTAATAATAACAATTTTACTTTAATAAAGGAGGTCAGGCAAGGAAATCTAAATCCAAGGTTAGCCCCAAACTAACCCTCTCCCCACAGCCCTTGCTGCCCTCAGCAGTCCATGCACCACATCCCGTGGGCCTGGCCTCCTCTGAACCAACTTTCCCACTTCCTGACCATCCAAGCTACTCGCTGGATTAGTATGCCCAAGGGAATATTATCTAATGGGCTCTTAAATAAAAAGATTTCCAATGGGATGTCAATGATCTATTTATTCATTGTGGAGTAAATTGATTTTGAAAGCCAGAACATGATACTATCACCCCGCGGTGCCTCCTCATGAGGAACTGAGCTAAGGATTTCAGCCATGGCTGCCTATTTTTTGGAGAGGTAGCAGTTATTTTTTCTAAGGCCCATTGCTCGGGCCTCATGTTGTTGATGCTACCACTTTATGCTGTTTGACATCCAACAGCAGAGTTCTGTTTTAATTGTGTTGATGTCATTCGGGCCAGTTCTGAGCCCCTTCTGAGCCCACTTCTGCTTCTGGCCACTCTACGCGTATAATATATTAAATAGATTAAAATCCACACCCATATCCCACATTAAATATAATTTATACTGTAATTGTAAGAGTAGAGTTTTAGTTGACTAGTTGATATAATGACTCTTGGGTAGACTTTTCAATTAAGCATTTATTAAGTTCCATTTTGTAGTTTGGAGCCAATATTTCATATTTTCAGGTTTTAATAATTTTTATAGATCTTCAAAAATATCTCCTAACCCACTGGCACCAGACTCTAATGACTAAGGGATAAAAATGGCCCTCATGATGTTAATTTAATAGAGGAGTGTATTTTCAAGCTTCGTCAAAAATGCAGCCATTGAGAATGAGTTGCCTTCTAATAAATTCATGCTTAGTTTTAAAAGCGTGATGTTATCCCAGACTATCTATACTACAGTAATTCATTAATTTTTTTTTAAAAAAAGCATGTTCTTTTTTTTATGTTTTTGGTACAGGGTCTCACTACATGCTCAGACTCATGGTGATCCTCCTGCTTTCAGCCTCTCCAGCCCTGGGATCACAGGTGTGCACCACCAGTCTTCATCACTGTAATCTACTCAGTGTGCCCAGGTGTGGGGCCAGCGTAGCATGTCTGCAGGGCCCTCTTTTCCTTCTTCACAGATGATTACCTTTTTCTTACTGTATTAGACATTTAACCTAGAGAGTTGCCAGTCTTCTACTGTAAAACAGTTTTGATGACTTACCACTCATGGTCTGCATTTCATTGGATTGTCTGTCTCAAAATTTATGCCTCAGCCTTTGTTTCTAGAGAATCTTCCCTGACCAAGGCTCTAACTAGCCTCAGTGCTGAGTTCTTCCAGCCCACGCCTCCAGACGTGAGTCCTTGTTGACATGTGAAGCACAGTGCACTGTATCTGGCTTGGGAAAGTCCCACAAAAGTGTGTGGGTCTGGGCTGCTCTGAAAAGACGTCCAACACCAAGTGCCAGCTAGCTCTTCTCAAAACATGGGCACCCTTGTTTCATGGAGTTCAGAGTTCTTGTACTTTTTGAAAGTAAGGGAGTATTTTGGGACAGTCTGAAAAATCTTCTTTGATTGGTTAAAAATTAGCTTGTTCGCGTATTTTCGGTGAATTTCCATCACTCATCTAACAGGACGAAAGTGGTTTTCCTTCTCTTCTCTGACTCATTATCCTCTTTGTTTTCTTGGTGGGTGAAATGCACCTTCATATTTTCTTACTGTGCACCTAGTTGGAGTCCATGCAGGTTAGTGCTGCAAAGAAAGATTTCCGTAGCGTTTGGTGCATAGTGGTAAAGTTGGTAAAAGATTCAGCAATCACATTTGGAAAACAAATGTATCATTAAGTTTCACATTTTGTTTTCTAGAGGTAAGCAAGGTGGCTCATGCCTGTAGTCCCTGCTACTTGAGAAGCTGAGGCAAGAGGGTCTCTTTAGGACAGGAATTTGGGGCTGGCCTGGACAGCATAGTGAGAGCCTGTCTCTGGAGAAAAATGTGGTTTCTCATACTGTGTTTTGTAGCCTGATTGCATTGTGGTAGTTGATTAGTTAATTCCAGGATGGATCAGAGTGACATGAGGTTGTTTATTTATGATTCTATATTTTTCCCTTTGATTTCTACCCTCCAGTCCTGAAGGCAAGCATCACTCCTGTTCTTATGCCTATCTGCATTGCCTTTTCCCCTAAGCTTTCCGTTTCACATCTCTAGCGGGCCTTAGCTTTGGACTGTCTGCAGACCTCATTTTCTCTGCTTGGAAAACCTGAACATAGTGTACAAAGCTCTGGCCATGCTGTCCACTTTTAGAGGATAGCCTGGAATTCACAGCAACAGAAATGAATGTTTTGGAATGCTGGCCAAAGAGCAAGGAACATGGTCCTCCCCACACATTTAGAAAAATAAAGGTACAGAGGACATAGCGTACTACTTATTAAAGGCTTTGAGAAACACCACACCTCAGTAAATATCCCCCAGTAACTGAGGAAACATGCTGGTCAACAGCGAGCCTCAGCTCTCCCAAGTCTGGTTTCCATGAGAGGACAAAGGCTCAGACACAATGCCAGCTTTGGGGAGAATGAGCCCAGGCCAGGGACACTCGTTAAACAAGCTCAGAGTCCTGCTTCACAGGCGTAGTGTGGTTTTGTCATCTCAAGAGCTGTTTGAGGTTTGCTGAGGACTCTCCTTTAGCTAACCATGAGGTCATACTTTCTTCTGTCCCTGTCTTAACTACTTCGCCACGTTCTGGTTTTTGCCCCTCAGAGTTCCTGCCTTTCCTCTTTGAAGCTCTGAATGGTGAGTCTCAGACCAGCTGTGCCTGGCACTGGCTTGTTTTCCTGTTTCCGTAGTTTGCAGAGGCTAAGATCAAGCCCCTCCATGAGAGGGAGCAGAGACAGTCCAATATCCAGCTTACAGTGAACTAGCTTATTGTTACTGCCATATAGAGGCAGAGCAGAACAACTATTTATGGCTGTGTGAAGCACAGTACAAGAGGCTTATCCACCCCATGGACTGCTGGAGGCAATAGTGGAATACACGCCAACCTCAGGACTGCCAGTATGCCCTGGGATGCCTATTTGGAAGTGATTTAGCACACTCTTAAAGCATAATAGCAAACAAGAAAAAAAACAAAAACATCAATTTGAAAAAGAATAAAAATTTGCCAAACCAGGCTGCAAATACATAGTGCTTTGTACTTCCAAACTATAGGTATGTAGCAATGTGTCTTGTGTACATAGGCAACTTTGCTCATATTTACACAGCTAATTCTGAAGGTGAAAGTTCAGCTAAAAAATAAAATTGTTTGGGTACAAACTAATATAACTCTCAGTGTTATAGGTTACAAGTAGTTGAGAAAAAATTCTGATCATTTAAGTTGGAGGTATTTTTTTCAGTGCAAAGATATTTCCCAAAGAGGGATCTTTTGTGCTCAGATATACTCCCTTGTTGTTTCTCAGTAGTCTGTTGAGCAACAGAAGTTTCAAGTTTTAATATAAGCCAATTTACCAGTTAGTTTTTTAATGGTAGTGCTTTATGAGTCCAGTTTAAGAAATTTTTGCCTGCCTAAGGATCATGAAGATATTTTCTTCTCGAAGCTTCATTGTTTTATCTTTCACGTTGATTCATATAATATACTTGGAATCAAGTTTTGGATGTGGAGTGAGGTAGGAAAGGAATTCCATTCTTTTTCCAGCATACATAACCACAAGACTCAACACTATTCACTAAGAGGTGGTGGTGTTGCCCCTGCTTGTAGAGCTCCTTTTACCAAAACTCTAGGACATGTGTGTGAGTTTATTTCTGGACTCTCTTGTCTGTCCCATTGGTCTATGTGTGTGTTAGTTATGCTTATTCTGTTTTACTGTTGCTTTACAGTAGGTTTAAGTGTCTGTAAAGTAAGTCCTTAAACTATCTTTTCTTCAAGAATGTCCTAGCTCTTCGTGGCCCTTTGCATTTCCATATAATCTATAGTATCACTATGGATATTCTCTGTGGTTTGATTTCTGTTATTTATTTGTTTCCCCTTGTTTTTCCATAGAATTATTCAGTGGATTATCACTGCTCTGATGGTAATGTCCAAGCTTCTAATCATAGCACAAACATTGCTTTTCTTTCCCATGTTTTTCAAGAGGCAATAAAATATCCATGTATTTCCTATTCAGATGTTCACAGAATATCAAATCTTTTGACCATTCTTTAAAAAAATTATGCTGACTTTTTTTACCTTTTCTCGTTTAGAAGAATTGTTTTTCTCAGTAAAGACAGACATTATCTCTTCTTATTGCTTGCTTTCTTGATGTGCAGTCTGGCACCATCAGGAAAGTCTGTAGTTTTTGGCATAGTAATACTACACTACATCAAACTATAGAAAAATTAAACAAAACTAAGCTGAAAAAAATTAAACTAAACTAACCTAAGCCAAACTGATTTAACTAGCTATGCTCTATTAAAATTTGGCATAGTTTTCCCAATAATCATTCTTTGGGAAATAGCTTTATACTGGACAACAACAACAATAGCAGCAACAATAACAAATCACTCAAACTTTAACATTCAGAAATTTTCCTCAATTATTTATAAACTGTTTCAAAACACAAATAACTTTATCTTGTAGCTGAGCTTTCATCCTTAGAATTCTCTGTGTAAATATGGGTGAAGTTGCCTATGTACACAAGACATGTGGCTGCATGACTGTAGTCTTTGGTATAGTTCTACCATGTTTATAGTATAACTGTACACATTACTTTGATTACTCTGTTTTCTCTGTCTGGAATACCCATTCCAACTCTCTGGAAACCAGCCAGCTCTTACTCATTGTGCCATATTTGCTCTAGTTCTCCTTTCAGAACCTCATCCCCAATCCCCTGGGATTAAGATGGCTTGGCAGCCCATCTCAACTTGGAGCCCGCCTTCCCAACTTGAAGCTATATTTTTATACATCTGTTTTACCTTGTATATCTTTTTCATATTCATGCACCTTCACCTCATACAATTTCTGTCTCATGCTAAGTATTCACATCATTCAACATGAATAGCCATCTGCAATCTAGATAATTCTTGTGGCACAATAGCTGCTGAAAAACCTGAGGTCTTCTTTGGATTTTTCTTTTTTCAGCAGGTTTCAGGCTTGATGTTAATTTTTTTTGCATGTAAACAATAGAATAATAACCCCCAATTGTCAGTAGTATGTTAAGTGTCTCTGGCTTTCTTAAGAAGTTGGTGCTGTAAGTCCAAATGGAGACTTCTTCCTTGGAGACACTTAGAAATGTCTTCTGCAGCTTGCAGCATTTCTGGTTGGGCTTCCATCTTAGAACTACGTGGGCTCATCTAAATTCAGAGACTTTCCTAGCAAATCCAAGTTGAAGTCTTTCTCTTAGAACTGTGCTGCCTTCAACTGCTTATTTTTAAATAGGAGACACAATTCAAATCTCTACTTTTAATGGGAATTAAATGAATGACTTAGCCTTCCACTTCTGATGACATCCAAAAGATGCTCAACATATTTCAGCACAGCTCTGCATGTTCCTTTACTCAAATTATTTATATTTACTGTCATTAATCTCAGTGAACTTGGGTGAAATCCTACATGGGGAAGAACAAATTATTTTCAATCACCTTGACTGACACCAGCAACCTTTCCCTGTCTGTGATTACATTTCTTTGACTTTGTGTATACACTGGGGAGAAAATCAAGTAGGAATACATTGTGCTGCCAGCCAGAAGCAGTTGTTTCCTGTAGTCAAACTGGATTGTCCAAAAGAAGTGTTTCATTGAAGTGTTTGCTTCAAAATGGCCCTGTTCTGCTGCAGTGAGAAGACTTCCAGTTAAAACATTTAATTAGTTCCCAGTTTAGATGGCCAGGATGATCAGTCAGCCTGGGTTTTGGAACCTGATTTCGTACATTCCTTGGATAGGTAAGTGAGTCTTGCCTGGCGGATGTGGTCAGCTGTGAATAGTTTTATACAGTTCACATCACAGAACAGATTTTTCTCTAGCCCTTGAAGAAAAGCTAGAAAAGGACTAGTGGAGAATTCAGAAATAATCCTTCTGCATCTTCTCCTGAGCCAGTAATGTGAGTTTCTGTGGTTTTGGGGATCCCAGAGGTCAGGAAGGCTCCATAGAACTGGAATGAGCAGGGGCCATTTGTTCTCGCTTATGTTCAGGGTAGCCATGACTTTTGACATACCTAGTGGTAAGTCAATATATTGAAACTAATACCACACAAATACATTGCTATGGTGGGGGAGAGGAAGAAACAGAGCAAGTATATGATGGGTATATTGTATATCAGCAATGAGCTCTATTCTTCAGTAAAATTCACCTTAACCCTTTTTTCCCCAGTGGTACGATTTAAGTGTGTTTTATTTGTCTGTACATGATAGGAGTCACTTATCCAGATTCTACGGTAGTCATGCATTAGCTTAATTACTTTTTAAATATTTTGCTAAGAGGGTGCCTCCTGCCTTTTTAAGTTCAGTCCAGTCAAGGGGTTGGTTCCAACTCCCTGCTTTCTCTGTGTAAAATTCCAAATGGTATCAGCTGCTTCTTTAACCCTAGCTGTGTTATCAGGGAGGCAGGTAGCTCTCAGTACCCTGTATTGTCCACGGTATTTCATGCTTGTGCTTTGGACTAAGTTACTACCTAGAATGTTGTTGCCTGTGTCCTCATCTTCACAACAACTCAGCTATTGAACCCGAACTTTTTGAATGGGGCCTAAAGTATTTGCCCTGAGTTTCCTTTTACTATTGTCACATATCTTAACAGTGGTTCTCAATAAGCATGATATTCAGAACCAACGGTTATTGTCTCCAGTGAGTCTCTGTGTACTGGACAGGGCACATCTTGAGATAAAGGACTCTTTTATATTATTCATCTTTGAGGTCCAAGAGGCCAGCCAGAATCCTGCACAGAATATGGAGAGTACTTGGTAAACATATGCTAACAACTGATGGGAAACCTAATCGCATCTGAGAAACAAGGAGAACTGGACCCCTTCCAGAGGGCAACACAACTGCTTTGAATTGCCCAAGAGGCCGAGGCCAAGTGTTGGCTGACACAGATATGTTGCCATGGCATCCCAAACACATTGCTTACTCAAGTTCTTTGCCTCAGGTCACTGAGCTGCTGAAAGGAAAAGGGCAGGTGATTTGCAAAGGATTCCTTGCTAGTAGATTGGCAGCCTATGAGTGCTCAGGAGGGGAAGTGACATGATCTGATAAAACATACCCGTGTGAGTGGTGCTCATTAAGAATAATTTGTAGGAGAAAGTTTTGCTGTTGGGAAAGGCTAATGGGAAAGTATCAAAACAAAAAATAACGACGTCTTAGATATTACTATATTAATCCATTATCAAAACTCTGTATTTTCTTTTTTGATTTATTTGTTTTGGTGCCTACTTGTGAGTTACGATTAAATCAGGGAAGATAAAAAATATACAAATGGGTTGTGGGGCAAAATAAAGCATAATTGCTTTGTTATATATATGTCACATTCACTCAGAGTTTATTTTCATAACATGAGCTTTGTAAACTTGGTAATTGGCAACGAATGCTTGAGTTGAATGTCACAAATAACATTCTTGAGAAGCTTTGTGAGATGTTATCCTGTTTGGAAATGAATATAAATAAAAATGAGAAGACTTTATCAGAGGACCTTCATATTTCTGCAAGCATATATTTTTCTAAATGACAAAATTGCTCTCTTTATTCTTAATCCCTCTGAAAAACAAAGAATTTTGTCTCTTTGGATTCTAAAATGTAACACACTACTTGTTGTCAGATGTCCAGAGGAGCATTGTGTGGAGAACGGCTGAGCTGGGGATCAATCACACACTGGGGCTGAAGCAAAGCCAGCCCGAGAACACAGAACACCCGAGGTGAGCCACACAAACAAGTCACCATGTGGGTCCTTTCTCCCACTTGGCGGGGGTTTCACCCATTATCAACCTGTTGCTGTTTGTATAAATAAGTGCACTGCAGTTGTTGGGTAGGTCCTTGTCTCCCATCAGTAGAGGGAGAGCCCCCTGACCTCAGCTTTCTGCATTTTTCCTCTTGTCTTCGTTTCCTCATCTTCCACTATCCTTTTCCTGAGAATTTCAAGAGCTGCACTGGATGTGGCAGTGCTGGAATTTAAGTCCTCTCAGAAAATGAATGTGGTAAGGGAAGAGAGCTATTCAATTCAAAGCCAAATAATCTAAAACAAAGCGCAAGGACTTCTGAAGACTAGTCCTATGGGAAAGCGAAAACTCTAATGACAATAAACTTCTAAAAACAACCCTACATCCAGATGGATGCAAATGGAGATGATTAAATAAATGATCTCGTCAGATTTTTGTTATCTTTATTTTTGAAATTATTATAATAGGTTATCATTATTCTGGAGGGATAATTTTAACTTGTTTTCTTCTTTATAATGAAAACCCAATTATTCTTAAGCTGGAAATATCTTTGCAGAAGCCTGCAAATAGATATATCAGTTGATTAAGATGCTTAGAAAGAGTGAATACTTTCAACCAATCAAGAGTTGGCAAACCTTTCAGTTCTTACAATTAGAATATCAAATCCCAGGTTTTGGCATGTGCTTCAGAGAGCTCACGCTCATATCAGATCCTTCATATGCATGAGTTTAGAACCAAGACAGAATATAAATTGTCCTTTCAGTGAATTTGCATTATTATCTCAAGTTCATAATAGATTCATAACCACACTCAGGTGTGTGTTTAAGTATAAAGCACTGACATAGTGATTATACATTAGCCATTTTGTTTGGTAAGTTGGTTTAGTTTCTGAAACTCTAAGAAATGCAATTTATGTGATATAAATACATTAAAAATAAATTTGTTACATTCACTCATTTTGGTAACTATTACAGATTTCAAATTTTACAGCTTCCTTCAGGAAGATGCAACTTGGAAATTTGCCTCCTTTGTCTCTTCCCCATTTCCCACTCCACCTGTGGTCCTGCAGCTGTGGACTAAGTGGGTGAGTTCTACTGGTATCTTGTGCATGGCTTCCATTCTCTGTCCTATTAGCAGCAGTAGTATTAAAATTCTTTTGCTTGTGAGGGAGCAGAAGCCTTCTTCCCGTGTACATGGAAATGAGAGTTTAGGTACAAGCTTATAGTTCCCTGGAAGGATAGAAACTTATTTGCATATCTTTGGTCTCTGTCTGGAAACAGTGACACTGTGATGCTTGAAGCCATGCTTCACAGGATGGCATGGTACCAACAGAGTGGGAGAAAGAGGCATATCCTTCCAACTTTGTATCTTTGGGACGTCTCTTTTGGTTTTTCAACAGTACTTCTTTGGGATTCTCTCTTAGTTTTGTTGATATTTATTCCTTTGTTAAAATTGAAACTGTTTGCAGACAGTCATACTGGCTCATCTTCCTGAGTTTTATTAACTAAAGGAATGCCACTGAAACATTTAGCCTTAGTACCTCTTTATAATCTAAACTATTACAGAAGACACTGGGGAGCTTTGGTCTAAGTGGGTGAGTTCTACTGATATTAGGCCTTAAAACTAAGACATTTTAAATGCAGACATTCTTTATCTAATGAGACCAAGTCACATTCCTGCTACTAGGTTGTTACATGAACTAGTAGCTAAATTAAGAACTGCATATAGCATATGCATTACAAGATTCAGTTCAAAGAAGCTGTCAAAGGAAACTCCAACTTGAAGACTGCTTGAAATTGTGTAACTCTTAGGTGTGGCACTATAATGTATAACAATATTGTACTGCACTATGTGTCATAAACAGCAAAAGTTACTACATTATATAAATAAATAATATATGCTATAAAAAAGACACTGAAGCTTTATCAACAAGATGTACAAAACGGCACAGAAAAAACGTGGTTTGTGGGTCTGAGCAGCAGCTTCTAAGTCTGTACACTGTGTACCAGTTCAAGGTGCAATTAGTCATTAAAATGTGGGTCATTAAATGAGAAATATCTGTATGCACTGATTATTTATTTTAAATAACATGGGATCACTAAGTATAATTAACAAACCTTTATGAAAAATATTATCCAAGTCATAAAATTAATAAACAAACAACACTGTTTCACATTTTTTGCAGGTCTCCTTGATATCTACCTGAATAGAAGAGAGAGGGATACTTATTTCTTCTGAACTTTTTGTACTGTTATCTCTACAGCCAGCTCTTTATCTTTTCTCCACTTTATCTCAACTCTAAGCTAGATGGGCATTTTCAGTTTGTTTTTGTATCTGATTGATAAGAGCTTAGAGATACTAAGATGGGTCTAGAGTATGTCCCAGTTCGGGTGCCAGGTATTAGGCTATTACTGGTCTATTTCATTATAATTTCTAGGGTCTTTTTGTTTTCTTTTATCTTTTGTATTTGGTACAGGATCTCACTACATAGCTCAGACTCATAGTGATCCTTCTGTTTTCAGCCTTCCTAGTGCTGGGATTATAGGCATGCGCCACCATACCCAGACTCAGTGGCTGGCTCAGCATGCCCACGGGTGGGGTTGGTGTGGCATGTGGTGCCAGGGATTGGACCCCAGTTCTTGTGCTTGCCTAAGCAGGTGTTCATTCCACTGAGCTACCTCGCTGGTCCTTCTGGGTTCTTTTCTTAAAGGTCTTTCATAAGGTTTGTTAAAGGTCGAGTAACATTTAATGAGCTTTCAATGTCATTTACTGCTAAATACGGGCATGGTATGTCAATATTTTTATTTGTCTAATGCTTCTGAATATCTGTTAAGTTTGCTTTCTTCCATGTCTAATTCTAGGCTCTGCTATCTCTTCCGTTATCACACCTCCCTCAACAGTCTTACCTCGCTGCACGCTTCATTGCAATTCATATGCTGAGGCTCCCCGATCCAGCAGCATTTCAGGTCAGTCCTATATCTGAACCACAAACTATGCTTCTCCAACTACCTAACTAGTGTTAGATTACACAGCTATCTTGATGCTGACTTTGAGAAATTGATCTTCCTCATAATAAAGTAGATCAATCATCCATCAGCAATCTGAATCAAAATGTGTTACACTTGACTATTTCTCTTCAGACGAGCAAGAAGTAGAGCCTCATTGGTTTTTCTTCGTAGGTACTTGCTGGTCCTTTTGGCTCCCTACAGCATCACTGCCTTCTCCTTGCTCTGACCACTACTCTCTCCTGCTTAGAGCTCTGGAGGAGCCTCACTGACCCTCGCCTTCTCCTTCAACTTCATCTCTCTCTATGCTCAAGTCAGGGCAGTCTTTACAAATAAAAATCTATAATGAAAGAAAGGGAAGGATCAAAAATGTGACCAGAACTATGAAGCCTAAATAGTCGATAGTTTATTAAAGTTTTAAGATTCATCAGGTCATTTATGGGGCCAGGGGATGTATTAGATGACCCTCACTGAAGGGTGCTACACATAACAGCTTATAAAGTCAACAGAGGAAAACGGTGATGAAAATGAAATAAAAAAGCTGATTTGTGTAGGGCCTTATGCAAGTGTAACAACAAGCAGTGCATAAAGTAAGTAATGGGGTTAGGAGAAAGGAACCTAATCTATATTTAGGACCAACCACAGGATGGATTACTAGAAAAAGTTGTGTCCAATCACAGGCAGCACTCTTGGAAGTGTCCGTATTCCAGCACTCCTGCCCCTCCCCCCAGTAGCCCACTAAAGCAGTAGCATGTGGACAGTCAGTGTATGAAGAGACAGGGACAGTGCAATTCAATAAACACACTTTGAAACTTTTGAAAGCCTGCAACACAACGACAATTTCATGCTTAAATGGATGTCAGGCCCTAGGGTAAGAACTTACACACTTCACCTTATCAAATGCTTGCAGTTTTAAATATGGTATTTCCTGCCAGAATTCCATTCACCATGCTGAAGTACTGTATTCACTTCCAGCTTCGTGGCAACAGTAATTAACATAGCCTTGGCGCCTAGAAAAATGAGGGGCAGTGAAGGGGATTGAAAACATCCTCCAGATTGTTGCTGCCTTGCCAAGCCAGTAATAAAAGGAAAGAGTAATCAGAAATTCATGCCAAAACATATGCAAGGAACAGTTCTCAATCCCCAAGCTCCAGGAGTTCCTTTCAGGATTGTGCAACATCAGAATTATTTTGTCATACTAGCAACAATATCGTATCATACTTATAGCGCAGAACAGCAGGGCGCAAAGGTATGTCATGCTTTAGTGCAACTCAAGGGGTGTGGTTTCCCACTGTGCTAGCTCTTGGTCATTGCATCCTCACTGCAAGGCACTTACAGTTCTGACAAAGTCCAGTTATGCTCACAAGTGTTTTTGATGAAGAAATAAAAAGGAGTAATACTGTTAGATCTTGACCTTTGCCCATATGTCCTTTTAAAATTCTTTGTGATGACATGGGCAGGATCATGAAGCAGTTCTGCTAAACTATTATAGCTGTGTTTAGGAAAACCACTCTGGATCCCCTGCACTTCCCTGCTCCTGTGCCTTCATGGTACGAGAGTTTCAGTGAAGGCCAACCAGACATGAGCAGCAAAGAAGGGTCAGGAGGGTTTAGGAAGAGAAAGTGTGACAACTTCCCCCATAAGCCAAGAAGAGAGGGGAAAGATGTTAATTCACCTTCTCCCATGGTGTTGGCCTTCAAATCCTCTCAGCAGGAACTGGATGTGAGGTATGACAAATACCAGAGGCTTGGGAAGCTCAGCTGGGATATAGCTGTTGACAGTAAAAGGACAATTTATCTCCTCCGTAGGATTATAAGTGTACCTGATATGGAAGAAATATTGACTGACTCAGAAATTAAATTGGATGGCGTCAGACAAAATAATATTACAGGCAGCCCAAGAGCTGTCAGGAGAAGGCATGGATCAGTTCCACCAAACCATTATAACAGGACTATGAGAATATGTAGAAACTGTCTCTTTTCAACACTTCCTCAAAACACAATCATTAATCAACAAGGATGAAATTAATAAGCAGTTAATATTTACAACAGAAGACAGTGGAAAAGAAAACAAGACTCCCTCCTCTAATGCACAGGAAAAGCAGCTGGTCCCTTGGAGCCTGAAAGTCACACCTGTTCATTATCTCCTGGGAGTGGCTGATTTAACTGGAGAATTGATGCGGATGGGTTTGAACAGTGTGGGGAATGGGGACATTGACACACCCTTTGAGGTCAGCCAGTTTTGACGTCAGGTTTGTGATGGGTGTCTTAGTTACCTTTCACTTGCTGCTGGGACAAATACCCGACACTCAAAATGAAAGAAGGAAAGGTTTATTTAGCTCACAGTTACTGGAGGTTTCAGGCCATATTCGGCTGGTACAAGGCTGAGTGGAACAGGGCAGAGAGCATCCAGTTCATGGTGGCGGGACAGCAACCACCATGACGGAGACAACTAACCAACAGAGAGCAGAGCAGAGAGCAACAGAGTCTGTCTCTCTGTCTCTTTGTCTCTCTTTATATTACATTCAGGCCTCAGACTATCCGCCTTAGGCTGCACCCATAATCCCAGAAGTACTCGGACCCATAATCCCATCAGTACTAAAAGCACATAATTCCAGTGGATCATGAGTCAAGTCTCAAACTCTAGAATTCCCCACCCTATGACTGCATGAGGCTGGGGGGAGGGGCAACTAAACACAAATCGTAACAAATGAGTTCTCATTCACTGGTCACACAGGGCCTTATGAGGTTTCTAGGAAGCTGTACACCTTGAAACAGAGCCTGGCCAAAGCGGAGAATGCTTGTTATGCCCTGAAAGTCCAGGGTTCAGAAATTCCAAGGCACATGCTGGCAGATGTGTTTTCAGTTAAAACAGAAATGATTGAATAGGAACAGAGCCTTTCTTAGAATAGCACGCAGCTATTCGCTTAAAAATTCCTGAGAGAGACCAGTTTGTAAGACTCTTACTCAGTTTTGTTTGGTTTTATTGTGGCTTTTACCTAGAAATGTTTTCAACTGAACTTGTTTTAAATTGTAAACAAGATGTACATAAAATGTTTCAAATGAAAACTATCTTATTCATGAAAACTTGCACACAAGTGTTCCCATATGTGCCAATTTGAACTTTTGTCGTCAAATCTTTATCATTTACTGTGTTGTGTGACCATGTGCAGATTGTACATTCTGTCATATGTATTTTAATTTGCTTTGTGTGTGTTTTACAGTAATACCTTTTAGTGGGAGCCTTTGAAGTTGGTTATTTTGTTATATATGGAAAAGATGTCTTAAATATCTAAGTTTGAACTTTCTATTTAAATTTCTTAGCTATTATAATAAGCCTTCAACATAGGTTTATTCCATGGAACATTTATAATTAATGTTTTAAAATATTATAGTAAGAGCTGGGCATGGTGGTGCACACCTGTAATCCTAGCACTTAGGAGGCTGAGGCAGGAGGATTAGTGTGAATTTGAGACCGGCCTGGGCTACAAAAGTGAGCTCAAGCCCAGCCTGAACTGCATAGCTAGACCCTGTCTCAAGAAGGCAAAAATAAATAAATAAATAAAAAATAAACAAACAAATAAATCAAATATTACAGTAAGAATTCATATAAAATCCTGGCAAATTTTGGACTATTTTTAATTTACATGAAACAGCTTTCCAGAAAAATTGACATAGATTAGTTACAATATTTATTTTTGTCCTTTATCACAGAAGATCTGATGGGGAATTGGCACTAACAGTCTAGTATTTTCTACTTGGTAAAATTGAGCTGAATTGTATATTTGTACCTACAACTGAAAGGCTTTTAGTAGTGGTAATTTTTTTGATAAATCTTTTTGGTCATTATATTATGCATGATCAAAGGTTTTTCTATTCTAACATCTATTAGAGGTTACATTTAAATAATTACAAAATGTTGAAACATCAAGCTAATCAAGCCCTTATAATTATCCTGTAGTGTTAATTGATAAAGTTGCCAAAGAAAATGCATTGTGTACAATTCAGCAGCAAGACAATGTCATTTTTTGGGGCCAGTGAGATAGCTCAGCGATCTAAAACATCTACTTAGGCAAGCTTAGGCAACTGCAGGGACCACGGTTTGATCCCTGGCACCACATGCTGCACCAGCCCCACCCCAGGGCAGGCTGAGCCAGCCATAACATTAAAAAAAAAGACAGTGTCATTTTTAGAAATCCTTGGTATTGGGATCTGACTCCTGGTGTCAGTCATGGATCATCACTTGTGGTGTGAAGCAGTGTGAGTGTGGTGTGACCAGCTGATAGCCAGACATTTCTAGTTGGCTTTATGAGTCCTGACACTTCAAAGACTGAATTTTATTTTTGGAAAGATTATCTCTGTTCCTAAGGGCTGATTCTTTGAAAAATGTATATTTTTAAGAAATATCATCTAAAAGACAGTAAAACACCGATCTGTCTTAACTTGGCAGGGGAAAAACCATGTACCTAAGTACACAGGATGAATTAGGTGATGGTCCTAAGAATCTGCAACAGGTTTTTTACACTCAGAGTAGCAATGTGTAAGACTAAAACCATGCTTGGAATGCTTGACATTCTGGTCTTCTAGATGTTTCTAGTGTAATTTTAATTATTGCTATACTCTCTCTCAAGTAAATGTTTGTTTAAAAAAAAACAAAAAA